>PVKS010012531.1:0-53444 GCA_004027875.1 Aplodontia rufa
TGAACAGGCTATCTTTCTTCCACACTGTATTTTTGCCCCCTTTATCAAATATCAAATAGTTAAAGATATGGGGGTTTGTCTCGGCATCTTCTATTCGGTTCCACTGGTCTTCGGTTCTGTTTTGATACCAATACCATGCTGTTTTTGCTACTACAGCTCTGTAATATAATTTCAGGTCAGGTATTGAGATACCCCCTATAAAAATACACTTTCTGAAAAATAAATTTATTTTCTTTTCCAATACTTTAACATCTTTCATTTTTCTTTCCAACACCATTATCTAGTGCTTCTAGTGCATTAATTAATAGATGCCTTGATGATTTCTCTTTGATGGCAAAACCACAGAGTATAATGTTTGCTCTTAAATTTTATTAGATATCTTTCATAAAATGTTCTCCTCCTTTCTTGCTAAGAAATTTTATTATGAACAATGTTGAATTTTTCAAGTTCTTTCTCTGTTTTTACTGAGATGGTTATAAATTTCTTCTTTAAATAATATGCCAAATGACATTAAAGAAGTTCTACTGATAAACCATTTTTATATTACTTAGTAATCCCTGCTTAGTTTACACAACACATACATGCATAAATATACATAAAACTCTTAAAGGTAGAACTAGATTCTAACTTGCCAATATTTTATTTATAATTTTGGTCCTATGTTTATTAAAGATTATTGGTCTGCAAGTTTTCTTTTTCATAGTGACCTTTTCTGTTTCTAGTATCAAGTTGTCTGATATTTTATTAGTCACACTAGTCTATATGGATACTTAACAAAATCTAAAGTTAGTCCATGTTATTCTTTGTATATGAGGTGTTGTCCAAAGCCCCTATGTTAATGCAGGAATATTTGGAGGTAAAATGATTGGATTGTGAGGGCTCTAACCTGATCAGTCCATCCTAGTATGAATGGATTGACTGGGTGGTAGATGTAGGTAGGTGGGGCATGGCTGGGTCACTGAGGGTGCCCATCTCTAAGATGTATCATCTTCGTGGCCCCTTACTCTGCTCCTTCTGCTACCTGGCCTCACCATGCACTGAGCAGCTTTCCTCCACTGGGCCCTTCCCCCATGATGTTCTACCCTCCCCTTAGGCCCAGAGCAATGGAGTCTGCTATTGGTGGACTGAGACCTCTGCAACTGTGAACCTCAAATAAACTTTTCCTCCTTTAAGTTTTTCTTGTCAGATATTTTCATCACAGTAATGCAAAAACTGAAAAAGATAATCAATATATCAATCTTTCACCAAAATAATACAAGAACTTAGAGCACTTTAAATCAAATCAGTGGCTTCTTGTTTTGCATATTACTTTTATACAGCTTTTAATTTTTCCTTATCTTTTTACCTTTAAATCATGCCATTGTTGACAGTGTTATTTCATAGAGTCAATTCTAATATAGATTTATCCCATGCTTACTAATTTATTTATGATTCCTTCTTGTATCTTATTCCTAATTTTTGTATTTAATGTGTCAAATATTCTATGCTTAGTCAAATTATCATTCAAAAATGGGGGTGTAATAAATAAAATTTTATCTTGGCACATTGTACATATTGTGCTTGGGATTTGTTGTAATTCCCAAATAGAAGAACTTAGGTCTACCCTTAATTTTGGAAAGTTCTTTATCTCATCAAGTCTTGCCTTTCTCCTATTCCCTTTATCTTTCCTTCAGAAATTATATATATATATATATATATATATATATATATATACTTTTAATTCTATTCTACAGGCAACTTCACCTGTCTTATGTATTTTCCATCATCTTATCTCTCAATGTTACTTTCTGGATAATTTTTTTAGATCTACTTTCCAGATTACTAATTCTCACTTTAACTGCCTTCCACTCTAGAAGTTCTATAATGTACTAGTTAGTTCTTTTAAAGTACACTTTATTATTTTTATAATAGCTTATTCATTTTTGAATTTTAAATTTCCCACTTTGTGTATCTAATCATTTAATACAAAATGTACTATCTTAAATTATTAAGATCTAATTCTAATATTCTAATGCCTATGCACAGTAAATAAGTTTCTTTTGTATTTTGCAAATATATCATGAGCTCATGTTCAGCAGGCATTTATCTGTGGAAATCATATGAAACTTAGATTAAGGATTCAACCCACCCATAAATTTTATGTTTTCTTTTGCCAAGCACCTAGGGAATAATTCTTTTTATAAAGATTTCTCATCTTGGGTATTTCCCTAAGCATGTAAGCCGAATTCAAGCAAATATCAGTTGGACATAGTTCCATGGCAGATCTTTTTCTTGTCTTTCAAGTGGAATCTTTCTAATGCTCAGCACACCATTGTAAACAAGAGGATTATAGGAATCTCATTCCATTTTTACCCTTGGTGGATAAACTGTTCTTTCTGCCCTTTTTCCAACCTATATGTGTGTCCACAATGATTCCCTAAATAATGGGGGCATCCCCCTTCTAATAATCCTCAGAATGTTTTCCTCCAAAGGAACTAATTGGCAAAGCAGAGTTTCCAAATAGAGCAGACCCCTGGCCCAGTTTAGGAGCATGATGTTTATACGCTTCAGTGTAGAAATCTACTAGCATATTTATGAGAAAAACCAGCTGGGAAGGAAAAGACAAGGGAAAATACAAGACATGAGGAAACTGATATTTTTTGACTGATGATAAAACGTCAGCTCTCAAAAACACTTTTTGTGGCAGATGTTCCCCTCAATTTGCAGGTGAAGCCCAAGGCCACACAGCCAGAACAAGGGTTTAATCCTCAGAAGGGCAATTCCTCAACCAGAAAAGAGGACACAGCCTCAAGTAAAGGAAAGTTAATGGCAGGTAAAAGTCCCATTTCTAAGTGGACCATGGGGGCTGCTCTTTCTGTAGAGTCTGCTTTAGCCAATCAGTTCCCTCTAGACACACTGCCTCATTTTAGTTGTTCATGTGGCTTTCGTTGCTCTGACACTTCATTGTGTACGTGGTGCCAGGGTTTAAACCCTCATCCCCATGCATGCCAGGCAAGTACCGCCGCTGCTGACCCACCATTCCAGCCCCATTTCTTATCCTTTCTATCTATTCCTTCTCCATCCTCAGTTTTGATAACAATCATGCCTGTTCTCTAGGGTTGAAGGTGAAGATCATAAATAGAAGGGAGGAACTATTTTTTTTCCACATTTTTTATTGGTGCATTGCATATTAGAACATGCACAAAATATAACCATGTAATCTGGCCAATATCACTCCCCAGCACTTCACCTGGGAATGCAAGAACTCCTGAGGCTTTTTCAAACATCCCCACTTCAAAGTATCTGTAGCATTCCCCTCTTATAGACGGCCCTCCTTTCTTGAAGGCCAGAGAGACCAGTGACAAAGTAATGTGATTCCAGAACGGCAGACCTTCCATTGCTCCAGGACATTCTTTAAAATCATACAGTCATCAAAAAGCCTCAGTCCCAGCTGTATGAAAAGTGACTCTGCAGCTCTCACTTAATTTTGGTTGCATTACCTCATTCTATACATCATTCATGACAAGCAAGGAACCACAGGGCTCCTCCCTTAGCTAAATCCCCTTGTCCTTGACCCAGCTCTAATTTATTTGGCCATTTACTTCATAAATGTGGTAAATCCTGTAGCTGAAAGAGCTTTTGCAGAAGTTTCAATGCAGTGGGTTCCCTCCTGGTTGTCACGACAAGCAAAAGAAGCCAAGGCAAATAGGAATTCTGACCCGCTGCCGTTTTCCTGTCCTTCCCTGTGACCCACACTGCCATCACTCTGGCAACGCAGATGGAAAGAGTGAGGAAGGAGGTTTTTTTTTTTTTTTTAATTGTCTTTGGATAGGGCTATTTATGTCTTCCAACCTGGTACTTTTCCTTGAACTCAGAGAGAGCACAGAGACAGACTGCAGCGTGACTCCTGTACCCCACAAACATGAATACATTTGCACTTCAGCAGCTGCTTGCGCTGGGGAGGAGCTAGGCATCCCATGTGCTTTGTGGGCCCATCCATCTTTCTTGCATGTCAGGGCAGAAACCCAACAGCATATGACCTGGAGCTTGGAAGTGAGGCAGCACTCAGCCATACCCCCGGGGAGCAGTTCATTGAGGATCTTGCCTTGTCTGTAGATGTGGCTCTTCTACCAGTCTTTATTTATCAGGGCTTCATTACTCTCCAAGGAGGAAGTAATACGGAAGCAAAGGATTGATTCTGGAACTGCTGGAAGAGTGGCAGCATTCAGGGCTGGAGGCAGTGATTATTTAGAACTGAACCAGGACTATGCTGTAGCCTAGATTCAGCACAACTGGACAAAGGAGCCTTCTTGGCTTAGACCCATCGTGAGCATCTGTACCCTCAACCCCTCAAGAACGCACTGGAAGGATAGAGGAGCTGCAAGATGCTGAATCATCAGAGAGAGGTTAGATGATGCCCATGTACTGTGCATGGGCTCAAAAGCAAAGGCGGACATTTAGAAAGACCTCAACATCAAGGGTCAAGCAACAGGGGTTTTGTATTTTACTAGGAGTGAAGCACAAATTCTATTTCTCCTGAATTCCAATAAGAAATGTTCACATCTGAAGCGTCTGCAACACCACAGTCTTTGCTTGATACTTGCCACAGTGAGATAAATAAGCAAGGCACAAAAGTGCCATAATCGATTATTTTTCCCAAATTATGCAATGTACTTTGAAAACCAAAGGAAGAGTCTAGCAAAAAAAAAAAAAAAATAGGTATTACTCTGTTTTCAAAAGGACTATTTTTATATTTGCATAAGTAAAAGGAGCCAGAAGACACATTCACTCGACTAGATCATTTCTTCAGCCCCCTTCCCAGGAGGCCAGCTAATCTATAACTCAGAACCACTCTTCATCCACCCATGGGTCCTGCTGAGTTCTTTCCTTCTTGTATTATGTAGACCTTAAAACCAATCACTGGAGGAATGTCTCAAAGAAAGTCTCAAAGTCAGCTTAAGGTTATTTTCCCTCAAGAAAGTCCTGACTTCCCTTCTCTTGGTGCCTCTCCACCTCTTAATTTTTCTGTCTTCCTCCAGCTAGATCTTTCTACCAAGGTTTGTCCAGGGACTGGCACAGCCAACAGGAAAGCTCTTTAAGAATATAGGGTTTGCTATTAATAGCGGTGACACAGGCCATTGAAAGTCAAGGCAGCCAGGCAAAAAGATCTGTCAGTCTGGATTAGCTTTTCAGCACCTGGGAGGTAGGGCTTATTTATAAGTAAAAATAGACAGCAAAAATGTCTGCCCCTCATAGGCCCCTGGTGTCTGAGAAGGCTTGCATGAATCCACATCCAAAGGTTATCCCCAGCTGTCCTCTGAACCTGGTGGCAAACTTTTTTTTTTTTTTGTAAAATCTGGAATTAATGAAAGGAAGGCTTTTTTCAGAGTAAATCAAAATTCATGGTTATGTGGACATGTATCTTCTTGCATGGATTCCCAGTCACTTAACCAGATCTCCAGGAATCTATCAATCACAGCATCCTCTGGGACTTACCTATCCAAGTTATCAATGAGTCCATTACTAGAGAATGGCCCTTGCCTTCCATTGTACTCTCTGGGACTCCCTGAACCCCATGAAAAGGCTAGGTTTCCTCTACATTGAGGGCCAAGTCTCACTCCCTAGCCCTGGAGGTAGGGCTCCTTTTCTCATCACGGAGCATACTATAAGAATCAAATCAAAATCTTTTCAAAGAAGTCTGTATTTTAAAGGAACATTTTAAGGTTGATTTTCTAAGTCCCTGGGTTCTAGAAGCCAAGATTTAAGTTTCATACAGATATGTGTTGCCACGTTTAGAGGTTAGGTGACCACAGATTTAATTCACTTTTCTCAAGTAATAGAATTATAAGATATTCACATAGGTCCTCTTTTGGAACCTCTTTAGATCAGGTCACCTTGTGCTGCAATGGTCTCCAATCCGCAGAAGCCTACAGTAACAGTACTAAAAACCCTTCAAATATTTCATGTGATGGGGTACACACAAAGCCTGGATGTCCTTGGGAAGAGGCAGTCCTCTCGTGTAAGCTAATACAATAGCCAGAGCACTTTTTGCACTGTCCCATCCTTTCAACTTCCAATTCTGATCTTCTAATTATACCGCCTGCTATTATAAATAATTCTTTTCTTCCAGGGTGTCCAATACTAGGAGATTATTACCATCCCCCATCCATATTTAGGTCTTTCCTCTGATCCAGTTTCCGGAGTCCTTCTTACCTCCAACTGTTCCTCCTCCTTGTCCTCCAAATTCCCTAAAGTCCCAGCCCCTAAACTGAGCTTTACAAAATCAAAGTGATACTCCAGATGCTTTCTCACCGAGGAGCTGAGGAGCCAGCTATCACCTCTAGTCTGTTACTCTGAAAACTCAAGGTCTACGTCCCAAAATAGGTCAGGCCTTTTGTGTTGCCTTCTCTTGTTGCAGTCTGGCTCCTCGGTCACTGTCACTATCATCCCAGCTCCCCTCCGGCATTACTGCTTTAAAGGTTTCTCTTCTTTCTGAAGCATACATGTTTCACATTATTTTCTTTCAAACTTGAACCTCCCAGAAAGAATGGTTTGGAAAGAGCTCCCATCTCCATGAATATTACTATCAAAGGAGTTCTTGTGGGACCTTCGACTCTGAAAGGAGTAACCGAGAAAAAAATTATCATTTTAGACTCTGCTAGTACTTTGAACAATTTTCTAGACAAAGTAACTTAGCAAGCCAGGCAGGATCAACCTCAGAAAGCATTTGATGGGCTAAGGAAGGGTGCCCGAGCACCACTCTGCAGCTATGGACAGAGCAGTTCTCCCACGAAAATATATTCTCATGGGGTTACATGTTACTGCCCTGGCCTCTTCCTAAGGCTTGGTTGCTTTGGAACTCTGCTTTCTTCTCTCCTCCTCCCCCAGGATCTGTTTTAATATCCTTTCTGGGAGCTCAACTATGGCAGGTGTCAGGAAGTGTGTCTATGCGGACAGAGTGACCCCACCCTCTTCCAGAAAAGTGCAGGGGCCCACGCTTTGCTCTGGGGAAGTCCAAGAGGCAATCATTTCAGCAGTTTCGGGCACACATGGTTAACCCCCATCACTTCAGGGGGAAAGAACACTCCAATTTTAACAGGTCCAGGGTAACAGCACTGCCCCTCTTTACACTTTATGAAAGAAATCTATTTCTCAGCCATTCGCTTCACTTGTTTTATACTGTACAGGCTCAATGATCAACTGGTTTACCACAAAATGTAAAGTGAGCGAATGAAAGGATGGCGAAGGAAGCTCTGGTGTTTGGAGTTGAGATAATAGAGGCACAGTTAAGAGGTACGTGAGATCTAAAAATAAGTCACTAACTTATCCTGTTTCCTCTAACGCACATATGCAGGTACCTGGAAGAGAAACCCATCCACAGTTCCGAAGAATCAATAAGGCACACTAGAATTAACCACAGCTCACCATCAACACCACCCCACCCCACCCCCTCAAAAAAACTTCCTGCCACTTTAGTTAGAGATCTTTAAGCAAGAATATTTCATTGTCAGGTAATTTGTCACTCATCTTTGAGACTATAGAACCACCAGAGGTCTCCACATCAACCACTTCAGTGAGTAAAAGAACAGCACATCGCAGCCACCGTGATTGGTCCTCCTCGCCTAAACCCTTGTGAGCGTGGGTCCCTCCACAGAGCTTGCCTGCAAAAACACGGCATTCCTCCCTTAGCAGAACCTTACTATTTAAACGAATTTTTTAAAGAGAGAGAGAAAGAGAGAATCAATTTTATTTAGTTTTTCATGTGACTTTTGTTGCTCTGACACTTTTTGGTGTACGTCGTGCTGGGGTTCAAACTCACGTCCTCGTGCATGCCAGGCAAGCACAGTAACCACTGAGCCACCGCTCCAGTTTCAACATATACATGAATACTAACAGGTATTACTGATTGGGCATTTGTACAATAACCCATCACTAACTATTTTAATCTTTCAAACAACCACAGGAAGTGTCTCCTTTTTAAAATGAGAAAACAGAGGCTCAAAGGCACAAAACCACAGTATTCATGACTGGAACTCAGGTCTGCTGGCTACTCAACTCAAGAATTCAACAGCATTTCTCTACTGCTGTTCAGCGTCCAGCTATTGAATGCTAACTGTTTTAAACTTTAATGGCAAATTCTTTTCCCCCCAGCTACTCAAGTTGCTTTTTTACACATTTAAATGACTTCCCTTTAAACCCAGTTTGCATTCGTTTCTCAGATTTCTGTATTTAACATCACATTGTGGGTGTGGCTCACAATGAACAAAGACTATTCAGGGTATAAACAGCTCAAATTCCACTTTATTTTTTTTTTCCTTTAAGAAAAATAGTAGCTCAATCTAAATGGAATGACTCTGGCCCCAAGTTACAAGCCCCTACAAGCTTCTTTGGGACTACCTTGGTGGTGGTATTAGTGTTCTAAGACTATCATTAACAACTTGACAGGCCCTGGGGGCTTAAACAACGGAAATTTACTCTCTCACTCTGGAGGCCAGAACTCTGAGATCAAGGTGTTGGCAGGGCTGGTTTCTGAGTCCTCTCTCCTGGGCTTTCAGACAGATGTCATCTCCCTGTGTCTTCGCTCGGTTTTCCTTCTGTGTCTGTCTGTCATAATTTCCTCTTCTTGTAAATATGATAGTCATTTTGGATTAGGGCCCACCACATGACCTCATTTTACCTTAATGACCTCTCAAAGACCCATCTCCAAGTACATTCTGAAAAGCTGGTGATTAGGAATTCAGCATATGAATTTGGAAAGACACAATTCAGTGTATTGCCATAGCCTAACAACTTCCTTTTACAATATTATCTGTGTATGCTCCGACCCTGATAACCACTACTTTTTCTGAATGGTTTGTGTTATCCACCTATGACAACATAAACAAGTTATTTTGTGACTAACAATACTTTTTATTCAAGCAAAACACAGAACATCAATTGTATTATCTCGGGAGACATCATTGATTTCAGTTGTTAAAAAATGTAGATGCTGGAGCAGTGGCTCAGCAGTTACAGAACTTGCCTGGCGTGCACCATGATGAGGGTTTGAACCCCAGCACCATGTACACAACAAAGTGTCAGAGCAATGAAAGTCGCATGAAAAACTAAATAAAAATTGATTCTCTCTTTCTCTCTCTGTCATTGTCCCTCTTTCTCTTAAAAAAAAAAGTACAGATGTTTTCACCAATACAAATTTCCAATTAGTGAAAATAAATTCTAGATTCCTAAAAATTATATTGAGACTAATAACACCCTGCATTCTTATTGTTATACACATGGTACTCAAAGCAACACGACCTCTAGTGAAGAGAGGCCCAGAATGACCTACCCTATATAACGTCTCAATGCCTGGTAATTCCATGTGAAGTTTCAAATTGACCTAGTAAGAGGCAATTCAGATGCATATGTTACATCAATCTCAAAACTACCATTTCTGCGGTACCTACTGAATCCATGTATTATGTTAGAGTTATGAACATTAAACCATTTTTCCCCTCAGAATCCTTGAAAGAGACACATCCTTGCCTCTGCTTTGCTAGGGACTAGATAGAACATTAGAGATTAAATGCATTGGCCAAAATCACACTGTTGTTCAAAACAGGGCTTAGATGGAAACTTAGTCCTGTCTGGGTCCAATGTTTTCTTTTTCTTTTACCACTGCTTCTTAGACTTCTGGAGATATGTATCAGTGTGCTGAAAGTGGCTCATTAACTCAGAACTTTTCCTGAGCCATAAAAATATCCAATCTAGTTCCATCAACTGTTAGTTTAGGTAAATAAAATAACAACAGCATCTTTGTTTCTGTTTTAGCTGCAAAATCAATCATGGGATATTTACCACTGGAAATAAAAATTTACATCTGTCTTTACATGAATACATTTACTTTACCAGAAAAAGTTAACTATATGGAATAAACCCACGTAGGAAACTCCAGCTGCTGTGTAATATCTCCAGATCATGATCTTGCAGACATTTATTTCATTGTTTAACTTTGTCCATTTTGTGCCTGGACTTCAGTCCAAATGTGCCGAAGGCAGGGGCCCTCTCTTACCTTCTTCATTTTTTCTGAAGTGCTAAGGGCTGTGCCTTGAGCAGAGCAAGTACTCACCAGTGTTTCATTGCTAGTTTTGTGGTCTTTACATGACCAAGAGAAGCTCATGAAGAACTTAGGGACACACCTCACAATCATAACAACAAGGTGTCCAGGAAACCCCTAATACCTCTCATGAATCTTAAACACTGATGGTGCTGATAAAGAGTGCTTTGTGATGACTGTAAGTTTGCTTATATAAGTAGGAGGTATAAGAAATTTTACCAGGTCCTAACTGGGGACCTTACCTCTAAATAAAGCAGAATTCTGTTCGGGACCCTCATCAGCGTGCCTGAGAGAGCCCACTGCAGCACTGAGCTGGTTCAAGTCTTGCAGTGAGCTGGAAATGCCTTTCTCCCTCCTGTTGTGGTTCAGTGTCTTTTTTTCTTCCATAGCAAGAATCTATTCTCTTAGTCAAAAAGTAAGTTACTTGAAACTAAACAGACAAAATCTAAGTACGTAACTAGGCACACCATACCTCTTTACCTACAAGTAGAAAGTAGTCACAACTCAAAGAAACATACAAAGATGCCCAATAAGACTGATCCACAGGGCCCCCTAGTAAATGTAATGGAAATCCTAATGTCAGAGATCAAGAGATCTTTATCAAATAAAAGAATTGCCCTCAACACTTGAAACTAGCAGTGAGAAAATGATTGAATGAATACTGATAGATCTGGTCCCTCCGGGAAAAGTCATCTTCAGAAAGCCTGCTATGAGACAGAGTCTCTCTTTAGTCTGGCTTCCCCTTTCAGTGCAACATATCTGTCTGCAAGTCCACCCTGGGCCCTTGTATTTGTCCCAGAATGACTCTACACACCTTTTTCACACCTCAGAGCATTAAGAAAACTACAAAATTCTTCAGCCGATTGAGAACACGCTTTTAAGACTGATAATAGATTGAGATGAGCTTACAGACTCACTGATCCTTTAAGGAGGCATAGATGCTTTGATGTAGAGTGAGAGGCAATTTGAAAACCAAACAAGCTCTAGAGATTTAGAGCACTTGGACCATCTAAGACTGGTGTGCAACTCTCCTCTTGCTGGGAGCTGTTAGCTGCATCCCAGCTTCAGGTATGTTAGAAAGACATTGGCATCTACGTGCAGAGGCAGGGTTGGAAGGCGGGGAGCTACTAACCCCCAAGGAATAGGTCTCTGCTAAAACTCTAAATCTGAGTTTTATTTCTTAGAAGACATGGTTTTGCAGAGATACCAATTAGATTCAGGAAGACAGCCACGAATTTGTATAAACAAGCACAAAATAAGAAACAAGAAGAGGAAAGCAGAGGTGCAACGTATGGTAGAATATAGAAGCTGGAGTATTGAAGCCACTACCCATCATGCTTATATGTGCATTATCTGAGTGCAGACTCGGTATACAGCCTAGTACAGAGAATCCCTCCCAAACAGCAATTCTAGAAAATGAAAGGGGATGCTAGGACTCTAGAAGTGAGTCACACCAAAGCCATCACTGCACAGCTCCCCACCCTTCCATCAAGGCAGAAATGACTCCATATTAGCCACAGCTTCCATGATCTCATTAGCAAAGATATTAAGAATCTGCTGTTCCTCTCAGGGTGAAAATTGAAACTGTGCCACAAATTATTTCACCCAGAACATTTCAGTTTGATTGGGTGGATGGGCATGGGGAAAAATAGTGTCCATGTCCCCACAGTAGTTTCCCTTAATCTTTTTGGGAGGATATTTATGTGATTGAAACAAGATGTGTCCTGATGTTTGCTAGTGACAGGGCTCCCCAGCTGCCAAGCTGCACAGCTGGCCTATTGGTCCCTGAAGAGAGGCGGCAGCTGAGCGGTGGAACAGCAGAGCGGCGACCCATGTGGGTTCAAGGGCGGGTAGCAAGCATGGCTGGTGGCTGCAGGGAGCCCACCACCATGCAGGCACAGGGGGCCTGAAGCACAGTGGGCCTGAAGTGGGGTGGACTGACACCAAAGGCAAACCAAGGCGCATGGAGCTGTAAGGGTGTCATGGCTCACTCAGCCCAGCACAGCACAGACATCTGCTCCACATAGCGCTACAGACCCCTTTACCCCACCACCACTCACCCCCAGCATGCGCAATTCACTAACCTCAAACTCTGGCTTCTTGAGAAGTGGAGAGAAAATGGAAGCCAGGCAAAACTGAATGGGATTCGGGGCTAATCAACAGCATTAGTAGGTTTCCAAACCCTAATTAGCATACATTTGAACCAATAGCATTGGTACTTCTTTCAAATCCTAATTTGCATAAATTTGGACCAATAGCAGTGACCCCAGTGCCATGTAAACCCCTAGACAAGCTCACTTGGGCAGAGAAAACTTGCTATGGGGTCCCTTCTTGTACTGCAAGAGCTCTGCTGTTCCTGACTCTTCAATAAATCCTTCTATGCCATTCACTTATCCTGTTCTGTGTATTTCATTCTTCAAATTCATGAGACAAAAAGAAGAAATCAATGGTGTGAGCTGCTCAGGTCTGCTACAACACTGGAGGCATAGCCCACCATTAAGAGTTGCAACACTTCTTGGCTGCAGAGGCCTGCACCTTATGCAGACCCCATCCACCAGCAGAAGTCAAGAAACTCCAGTCTCGCTAGCCAGCAGAATCAGGCAATAGAGGTTTATCTCAAAACTTTGGTTTCAGTAGTTTAGTGAAAGGCATAAATGTTGACATCCTGAACATTTAGAGAATGGTTGAGATACTTTCATTACAAGTCAGCAGACTGACCAAAAGGCATCTGTGATCTTATATAAACTAAAATTTCAAGGGTGGCTTTGGCTTAGTGCACAGATGGATTCAGGACTCAAATAATATGATTAGGATTTGGCACGCATGTGTGTGTGTGTGTGTGTGTGTGTGTGTGTGTGTTTTCTTCCTTCAATTAGCTCTGCTTTTCCTAGTCTCAAGATGTGATGATGTTAGCACTATGGAGCTCTCAGCCTTTCAGGGAACAAGCCCACAAAAGTACTGTTCCAGGTACAAGTCTCAGAGCAGCTGACTGCGTCACATGTTTACCTCCGAACCCAAACTGTGTCGGAGTCAGGGAATGGAACTGGTGAACATTAAAGCCACGTGGACTGTTAGAAAAGGGAAAATCAGGCTAAGGTTGTTGTAGGAAAGGGTGAACACTGACTGCCAGAACTATGTATGCCTGCTACAATGTGTGAGTGGCCTAGAAGCTGATGTTTGAAGAAACTTCTGTTCTTAGCTTAAATATCCCTCCAGAAGCAGAACCCAAGATAGAGGCTTCCATGCAGACCACCTATTTACAGAAATGAATCAGGAAAAGGAAGCTGGAAGGAGTGACCCAGGAAAGAAGGAAACGTCAATGGAAGGGCAATTACAGGCATTTATAGGAGGGACCCAAGAAGAGAGCACTGGCTGACCACTTCCCACCTTCCATTGGTCAAGGATTATCTGCAGATGTTAGCTATCATTTCCAGATATATGTGTGCATGGGAATGGCCTCGTGGTTCCTCAAAGTGCTCCACACTGCAAAGTCAGAAAATCCTAGAAGCAGAAAGAGAGAGATCATGTAGCTGGTTTCCATAGCAACAGTCAGGGTCAAAAGTAGGGCAAGAGGATGTGAAGTAGGACACAAGAATTCTTGGATGTACCTTCTTCTAGATACTTAAATTGATTTTCTTTGTTTTGTATACTGTTTCTGGTTAATTTTTAACGAAGAATAACTGTAAAGGGAAAACAGCACAGGGCTGAGCACGTAATTAGGTGAGGGGATGGTGGAGAAAGACCTGTACTTGAGTCTTCACTCAGCTGCCAACAGGGGCATTTAGTCTTTTAGTCTATTAATCTATCATTAATAAAATATAAATGTCAATAATGCCAAGCTTATGTGATTGCTAGGAATATTATTAGTATGTAAAATATAAAGTCATACTGTTACCTTGTTAAAAATGTTATTTCATTTCCACATTTACATTATTTTTTTTTTTTTTTTTTGCACCAGGGATTGAACCCAGCAGTGTTTAACCACTAAGCCACATCCACATCCTTTTTTTTTTAATTTTTTTTATTTTGAGGCAGGGTCTTGCTCAGTTGCTTAGGGTCTCCCTAAATTGCTGAGGCTGGCTTTGAACTTGCAATCCTCCTGCCTCTGCCTCCCAAGCCACTGGGATTACAAGCTTGTGCCACCGTGCCTGACTCATCTCCACTATGCTTAACAACAAGGAACAGCAAAGAAGGATTCATAAGTTTTAAACTGTATGTGCAAAATAAATGGACTTTTGTAAGTGGCCTTTCTAATTACTTCCTCTTCTGTTCAGTTTATACAGTTTGCAATTCATGATGTTTAAAACAACACCCAGGCTGGGGACGTAGCTTGGTAGTAGAGCACCTGCTATGCATGTGTGAGACCCTGGGTTTGGTTGCCAGCATTAAACACATACAAAAAACTTCCAGCTCATTGCAGAAACAAACGGCTTATCACACCAAAAGAAAAGACACTGTGAACTGTTGTTGACATTGCTGTAGGATTCACTATCAAAATTTCCCCCAAATTCTAATCTCCTGTGTTTTAGTCAGCTTTTTGCTGCTGCGACTGAAGGACCTAATAAGAACAATTTTAGGAGGAAAGAGGTTTATTTAGGGGCTCGCGGTTTCTGAGGTCCCAGTCCACGGAAGGCTGGATCCTTTCTTCAAGGCTTGAGGTAAGACCCTAACAGCACAGTGGGAGGCATGGCTCCAGTAAACAGCTCAAGGTGTCACAGTGGGAAGCTGAGCACAGTCAGCAACTCCAGGCCAGATACAGACTATATACCACAAGGCATGCTCCCGATGACCCACCTCCTCCAGCCACTCCCTACCAGCCTACAGTTGCTGGTGAATCCCCTTAAGGCTTCTATAACCTGAACATTTCACACCGCAGCCTTCCCAAATTATCAAACAAGAGCTTTGCGGGACACCTCACATTCAAACCACAACATCCAGAAAACTACCATCCATCATTTTTTAAAAATCTACTCAATGTAAAACAAGGGAGGAGTTATTTTCTATCCAACTATGCTGCAATGCAGGCTCCAGGAATTTAGGAAAAAATATACATCTGTCATCATTGACAGCACTCAGATGCCTAAGCATTTGTTTTCCACCGTTTCTTAAGAACATGCTTGGAACCCAAATACGGCTCCAAATCCTAGTCATGCAGTTTGCGCCTCAACCCTGAGACAACAATGTTCCAGCCCCAAGTGTTCATTTCAGTCCCTCATGACCTGAGTGTCTCTTCAGAGGCTCGCAGAAGCCCAGATGCTAAGCACCGTCACACCACCAGTCTCATTCTCCTGACTGTTGAAGACCCTGGCTCCTAACGCACCAAACACAGAAAGCCACCTTTCCTCCCGAATGTCCTCCTTCCACCTGAATCTAATCCTGAAGTGATTTAAATGTGTTCAGCATAAAACCAAGCCGTCACTGAGTGAGGGTAGACAGAGATGGCTCATACTTGGTTCCTATGAGAGATACCTGAATGCTCGAGTCTCCTTTAGTTTCCCAAATACCCTAACCTCTACATTGCACTGCATCATTAATGCAGCTAAAACCAGTTTTCCAAAAGCAACTTGATTGCAAATCAGTATCTGCAGGTGTTTTGGAAAATGTCTAAAGTCCCTCTTTGAGCTATCCTCAAAGCTATCTAAAAGGTGGACTTCATGGATATCACACAGCCTATATTTTAAGACAGACCTCCTAAATGTATTCTCCTGATGTGATAAAATTCCACCAAGCTATTCCTCTACCATGTAATAGTAAGCAAACAGACAAACTTCTTTATGGATGGAAAAGAAACAATTAGGTCATACCTGCAAGAATTTCTCAGGTTTCAGGAAAGAGAAATGGTAGAGATGATAGGAACTTTGAGAAAAATCATAATTGAGATGATGTTTTAAGATAAAGAAAAAACTGATGAATGGGGGGAAGAAGAAGGTGACCTCAGACAAATCACATACATGAAGGCAGTTGGGATCAGGGGTGGACTGGACAGCACACATCTTTCTAAGGAGAGCAGCAGCTACTCAGTTCCTATTACTATGGTCACATGTGTCCTCTGGACAAGTACTGCCAGGTTGCTCTTTGCCATGTGGTTAATCAATTTGACAGTTCTCAAGATGGAAAATATCACTGATCAGCCCAACCTAGGTCCTGGTTCTCCTAGGAGCTGTCTACTTCTAGTCCAATCAACTGTGACAAACAGGCCTGAAGAGAGCCAGCATACATGATCTATTATCTACACCAGAAGAACTTGGAGGAAGAAGAGCTGATTTATTAAATGTAGGCTATGGGAGGGGCTGCTGCAGCAAAGCCTACCTTACAATCCTAGAAAGCAAATAGTAGGGGCTGGAGTGGTGGTTTGACGGTTACAATGCTTGCCTGGCATGCGTGAGGACACAGGTTCAAACCCCAGCACCATGTACACAACGAAGTGTTGGAGCAACAAAAGCCACATGAAAAACTAAATAAAAATTGATTCTTTCTTTTTCTCTCTCTCAATGTCCCTCTCTTTTAAAAAAAAAATTGTAGACTTAGGAAAGTCATACAATGAATTCCACGGGATAAGAGACCTTATCCCCAGGTTCTGTATGGACCTCTCTAATCATGCATTGCTTACTTCAGCCAGAGGAGGATGCAAAGTAAACAATAAGACTTCACCTCTTGCTTCTCTGCAGTGTTATTAAGGGGGAACATGCTTGGCCAAAGAAAAAGCTGCCTGAGAAGTACAATTGAAGATGACTCCAAACTATTCCACATTGCCAAAACACTATTGCTACATTCAGCATAGGAGGGGTCAACTATTTATTGCACGTATCCAAGAACATCTTTCTGCACAGAGAAAAAGAACAATGTCCCCAAGAAAATAATGAAACTGTGGATACCTAATCTACTGAAACATTATTTGATTCTTAGCTTGGGAAACTAAGGGCAAAGCTCAGCCCTTAAAGGGGTCAGCAAATTTTGGTCCAGGAGAAGGTTTAGCTGGTATGACTCCCAGAGTCAGAAAAAGCAGCACCTCACTTCAGACATGAAGAATCTGAAACTCAAAGGGGTTTAGAGTCTAGGATTTCTGTTGTAGTCAAGAACAATTTTAGGAGGAAAAGTTTATTTGGGGGAATCACAGTTTCAGAGGTCTTAGTCCATAGAAGTCTGACTCCATTTTGGGGGGTTCGAGGTGAAGCAGGACATCATGGCAAAAGAGTGTGGTGGAGGGAAGCAGCTTAAGGCATCACAAAGCAGAAAGAGAAACTCTAATCCAGATACAAAATATATGCCCCAAAGACATACCCCCAATGACCCACCTTCTCCAGCCATACCCTACTTGCCTTCAGTTGCCAATTAGTCCCCATCAGGGGATTAACTCACTGATTGGGATAAGGCTTTCATACCAATCATTTCACCTCTGAGTCTTCCTGCATTGTCTCACAGGAGCTTTTGAGGGATGCCTTTCATCCAAACCATTATAGTCTCCTAAAAGAATTTTTGTCTTCTTCCAGTCCAGGGCTCTTCAAATGTTTGTAGCAGGTTCTTGGTTTGAGATGGAAAAACCAGAAAGCATATGACATTTAACTTTAAAGCTATATCTTTCTACAAAATTTGACCAAAATAAAGACATTTATCAATTATAAAATATATCAGACAGTGCCTTGAAATGCAATGATCGAAGGGCAACTGCTCCTTGAGTGGACAGAGCCTGATTTAATTATAAAATTAGTATAGACACACTTCATTTAAATAACATGAAAATTACTTTATTGTGCTGTGAGATCTGTTTTAAAATCATGGCAGAGAGTTAGTTTCTAGGCCAATCTCCTGTTTTCAGATACTTTTACTCTAAAATCTTTTAGACTTATTCTTTGACCACTGCTGACTTTTAGCAATTTCCAAAAGAAAAAGCCAGAACTACATTCTTCAGACCTGAGTAGATAGTACCATTGTACCCCCAGTCCAGCTCTGGTTGAGGGTAGAGTGATCCAGTCCCATGATTTAACCGTCCACCTTGCAGGAACTTCAGGAGGAGGCACGATCTGTGGTCTTACGACTATCTGGTCTAACTTTCCTAAAAGTAACTTCAGATTTTAATTTGTTAACCCCTTGGACAAATTTAGAAGAACAATGTGGGAAAATGGGAAGCACAATTTTTAATTGGGGACATGTGGAGGTTGCTTAGAATCTGGATTACTAAAGAAGTCTGAATTAAAAAGAAGCAATGTGATTTCAGGCCCCACCCCACCCAAAAATAAAAAAAAGACTATCTGGTCTAGATCTTTCCCTCTGTACATGAAGGAACTGAGGCTTAAAACAGGCAGTGACTGTCCAGGGCCATACCCCTGGAGAGCTAGGGCACACCAGTATTCAGTCTACAAGGTCACGGTTCACAAAGCTGAACCGCTCAGTCAACTGAAAGAGATATAAATTTGCAATTTCAAATACCACAACCTATTACTTCCTATTACACATTGTGTTCCTGAAAACATCAGTTCTCTAAGTAATTGCTTTAATAAATAGGAAAGTATAAGAAGGAGGGGAGGGAGAGAGGGGAAAGAAAAAGAGTCCATCCAGGGCCAGGAAGCACAGGAAATGTGACATACCACGTTCCCTGCTTGAAGATGCGTATCACACACTAGGGAATCAAGAAAGAAGCCCAGCAGTAAAGAAGTCTGTTTAACTCAAAACTCTTTTTCCAAGTCACATCTATTAACATCCTACAGACCTGGTGTTCCAGGAAACATACATTGGGACATGCTGACTTAGTGAGAAAAGAAATGAATTTCAAAATAATTGGGCTGGAAAGTAAAGAAATTGAAACAGCCTGGCTCATGTCAAGCAAGAGTTCAGAAATGGCACCATGTCATCTTCATTTTCTTCCCCTGGCTCCTAGGACTTGGGAAGAATTGGAGAGTAAGGGTGTCCTTGAATAGCAAGGACAAGGAGAATAATTTTCTTCTTGCATTTACCATTAAAGGTTTGTGTAAAAGAGTAAAACACAGATCTGCCTCTGCCACTTTTCTCCATGGGTATTTAAATCCCTACCAGAAATATAAAGCTTAGAATAGTATTCCTACATATTTATAACTGCTTTACAATGAGCTACCATGATTTCTCCTTTTCAAAGCTGATAAAGTTACATTCCTACCTCAGAAACTGTGAGGAAATCAAATTTGGCCTTTAAATAAACTAATTTAAAAGGTTTAAAAAATATTAAAGACTTTTTAAAAAGGAATAGGAGGACTCAAATATCCCAAAGTGTGAAAATGCCACATTTTTATACTCAGATGATTCAAAATAGATGAACAGAAGGCTTCCATACTTTCTAAAAATATGCATCTTGAGGCAATAAAAAAAAATCAATCTAAAGGGTCATTTATTTCAAGTACCTAAAAGCCCGATTTAGCACACCAATGAGCCCACACAGCTGACTGGATCTGGGAGACCAGGCTGAAGAAAGGTCATTCATACTCCTCCCTAGCTCCTTAATGATATGTTTAGCCAGCTAATTTTAGACCTGTCGGAAGCTTTTGATTCAGTTAGCCATAAGGTGCTGGTGACAAGTCTGTGGTCAATGGCAGGCGTGGGCTGAACTCCTTTTGAAGTCAATTGGTTAGTTCATTCCTGGAAGGAGAGTGTCAATAAGTAGTCACAGGATCTGCTCAGGATCCACATGTCTCCTGGGAGGTCTTTTCTCCCCACCCTATTTACCCAACTGTGGGCAGGAGCCTGGGAATCATCATCAGTGGAAAAAACTTGATACCTATCCTGTAGTCACCTTCTCAACCGATCCATTCAAACTTATCTTATTCTTTCTCTTGGTTCATAGTTATTTTGGTTCAGGCAGGAAGTAGCTGGCTTCAGGTTGACCTGAATAGGCAGAGGCTGTGATCTTCAGTCAGAGGAAATGCTTTAAGGATGTCAGAGGAGGGTCCGCATCATAGCTATTCAGGGATGGAGGCTCTCTGACAGGTCTTTTAACAGGTGCTGGATCCTGGACAATAAAAGCTTTCTTTTTTCTTAGATCCAGAAAGGTGTGTGCCTACACCAACTTCCAGAAAAGAATAGTCCTCTAGTTCACATTTCAGATAGTAATACCTGGCCGTTTTCACTACTACCAAATTTGATAGGGGGATTTCATTACTGTAATTTTTTGAGCCTTGTAAATTAACTCAGATCTTTTCCACCTGTCAGCGTGCACCATGAGTAGGTTCTATTTTGTGCTGTATGCAATTCTGTTCAATCTAGTCTCTGTACAGCTATGTGTAGCAAAGGAACATCAACGCTCCGCTCCAGGACTTCACCAGCCAAAGCAAGGTGAAGCAATGCCTTTAGTACTATCTCTTCTTAGATTTCAACCAATTCTGATGTTATAAAAGAACCTGGGGCTAATCCATTATCACCCCTCTGTTTTATATAATGAGAAAGCAAGACTTAAATTTCCTTAAAGCATGTAATAGTTTAGCAAAACAACAACAAAAAAAAAAGTCTGTGGAGCAAGGAATCTAATACTCTCTTTCTAAACTTTATTAATCTCTCATGATCCTCACCCTGGGTCAAAAAGCGTAGAGAACAACAGAAAGACAAGGCAGTAGGAAAGGCAAGTAAAGGTGAAAAAAATTAAATGAGAAAACAAATGTCAGTTAGTGAGTAGTCACTAATTATCATCATGTTTTTCTTCCCAACTATTCTCTATGTTCTCTTAGAGCTCCCAACATAAATCAGGTAGTCTTGGGAATACCTTTGCACCATACCCAAGGGACAAAAAGAGGCAGAAACAAGGACTTCTAGGTAAGCTCCATTTTCCAACATTGAGACTGTCAATGTTTCAGTGTTTCATACCGTAACCATGGATTTTAAAGGGCTTACCCCATTCATTTGACAGATATCTACTGAACTTTTGCCATGTGCTAAGAACTCTGCTACACACTAAGGAGCATGGCTATGAAGGAGACTTGGTGTTGCCTCTAGAAATTTAGTTTAATAAGGGAAGAAAAACAGTCCTCCTGTTACAAATTCCAAGCTGTGATATGGCACAGCACCAATGATAACAGAGGAGGAATCAGGTGCCTTCAGAGAGGTTCTACCTGAGTGTTACAGGGGCCTAAGAGGGCACATGTAACTTCTAGTTGGAAAGAAACTTTTATCAGAGAGGTGGCTTCTCGAGCTAGGGCTCAAAGAATATAAAGGACTCAAACACAGTGAGAGGATAAGGAGGAGTGAAGTTTCTGAGAAAAGGAAATGACACAAAGGTACAAAAATAAAAGATCTGTTTCACAAATATCAAATGGACCAGTTTGATTAGCATGGAGGATAGATAAGTAAGGGTCCTGGCTTGAAAAGTGTATGGGAAGCCAAATTGTGGCATATCAAGAAGAGAGAGCTAGAGAGTTTAGTCTAAATTCTGCAAGTGACAAGTAACCACTGAAAACTCTTCAGAGGGCCCATCTTTGGGCAGATTAACTGGACCCCAGAGAATTAGAAATTAGAGATGAGAGATACAGAGGAAGGAATCAGCTTCTTAGGATGATCCAAGTGAGAGATCAAGAGCACCAGCTGTAAGGATCAAAAAGAGGCAGATCCTCTAGGCATTACAGATGCAGAAAACGCAGGGATACTTTGGTGTGAAGGCTGAGGAGCATTTCCCATAGTCTCCTTGGGATGAAAATGAAATTCCACCCAGTCAAATAGCCTCTTGAAAATGTCAGACTGTGAACCTGTCCCTGAGATGGTCTCAGTGTTGCTCAATATTGCTGATTAATTGAATGATTTTGTTTGTGTAGGTTAATACTGTTTCATCGGTTGTAAGATTTTTTAGATTGCATCATCTCTTCCATATGTTTCCAAAGTGTGGAAGGACCAGAATAAGCAGACAGACACCAACCAGATATCACATATATCTCAGACTAAAGAAAGACAGAAGAGGTCTCATAATCTCTTTCATGTGTAAATACAGCAATAATGGTATAGTGCTAGACCCAGGGCTGTTGAATATAAAAGAGACAATTTAAAAACTGTCCAGGGCTGGAGCAGTGGCTCAGCAGTAGAGCACTTGTCTGGCATACACAAGCATCTGGGTTCAAACCCCAACACCACATAAACAACTAAGTATCTGGAAAACAAAAACCAGATGAAAAAATAAATAAAACTGATTCTTTCCCTCTCTCTTAAAAAAAAAAAAAAACCTATCCAAATCAGTTACTGTGTTATACCATGTCTCTCCTATGTGTCAAATACATGTTCCAGCCTCTATTCACTTTTACATCAAAGATGTCAATGATGGCATTTTTTTAGATTGGCATTATTGAATTGGCAAGGAGCTGCCTATGGAGGGCCCCCTGAACATATCATTTCTCTACCACTTAATTACTAAACCACCTCAATCATCTAGTCAGATGCTAAGGAATTGGGAGCAGGGGCTGGGGCAGTGGGGGAGGGGGGTGACTCTGTGATAAGAGCACAGCTTAGCATGCAAAAGGCCCTGGGTTCACTCCCCAACAGCAGGGGTTGGTGGGGATGCTGGGACAAGCAGTAATACCCCTTTCATGTAGATTAGCTTCTAGTGCAGACACATGGCTGACTCTCTTCCTCGGGTTATGCTTCCTTGATAAACTAGAAGCATCCTAACTCCTTGCCAATCTAAATCTCTGATTTAGATTGTCTTTCTTTTTATACTTGTTCTGTCTCCCTCTTCCCTTCTTCTGTCCCCTTGATACATTGAAAACATTTAGTGAGCACTTGGTATATGCCTGGCGCTGGGCCCAGTGATGCAGATACAAAGATAAAATGCAATGACGCTCTGTTTTGTGCAAATACTAATGTAAAAAAAAAAAGCATGTGTCTGTGGAATATCTCCCTTACAGAGCCATCTTTACGTAAAGCTGTTGTTATCTGAACACTAGCACTCTTGATGGTTATGCACATGGACTTCAGATCCTAGGACAAGGATGTAGTGCCAGCTGGGCACATCCTAACTATGCAAACCTGGCAAATTATCTAAACCCTCTGAGTCTCTTTTCCTCTTCTGTAAAATGGAAATGATCATACTCGTACCAACATCAGAGGGTTCTGGTAAGAATTAAACGAGATAATTCATGCAAAAACTGAGATAGCACCTGTTATACACTAAAAACCACTAGATTAAAAGTTACTATACTTAATTGCATTGATATCTGACCTGTGATGAACCTGAAAATAACCTCTGGTGGCTGTGATGGTGACTGTCCTTATGGCAAGTGAGACTGAAAGACTCACTAGCATTTCACAGAAAAGTCTAGAAGGTAATGTCCATTTTAGATTGTGTGTCACAGGAGAAATCCTTCTTCAGCCTGAGCTCACATTTTCTATTTTGCTTCTTTCATTTTCTTATACCAGAAAATTTTCATCTGCTCCCGGAGTTTATTCCTTATTTAAAGACACAGCATTCAGTTTGTGAAGCCAGTAGTTCTCTGCCAAGTCTGTTACCACCCAAGGCTGAGGCTCTGAAGGCCTGATCTGTAACAAGCAGTGAATTAAAGCCACCAGTGTCCCCTCCAGATGGTTGCTGGTATGCAGAGCAGGTTATAGGACCAAGCACCAAGTGAGGACTATAACAGAAATCAAAGGAGAGATTGTGCTCCTCGTGCAGACACTCAGAGCAATTAAAAATGAAGGGAAGACCGAACTAAAACAGAAAATTGCAATAGGGAGGAGGTGGAACGCTTTTGAAATCAAAGACCATGCATCTTATTCTCTGAGGCTCTAGATCATGGTTTAGATAAACTTATGCTGTTTTCAACGTTTCTATTAAATACAACCAACATCTGGACTCTGGTTGCAGATTGCCAGGCAGGCTACACCCCAGGAGGCCGGAATGCATAATCAATCAAGGCAGGTGGCGGAAATCGGTTATCAGGGAGCTTGTACATACTTCCGCGAGCCAGAGTAGGTTGCACCTAATAAAGTTTTCAAGGTGACTCTGACTTTCTTCAGTGTTCCTCACCACACAGCTTCCTCCTGGGCATTTCCAGCCTAGTTACCCCAATACTCCAGGAAAGGCACAGTCTCCTTCAAACCCACACCCTTTTCTCAAACATTATCTGCAGAAGCAAATTTAGCATTATAAATTACATCACCACCTTGCTGCAGATTATGGACCCAGACAACAATCTCCCATGTGGACCAAGGTGACCAGACAGCCTGGAGCAGCATGCTGTCCAAATTGAAAGGGGGCAAAGCTTCTTGCTGAGCAGATGCTTTTGAACCCAGCAGATCTAGGAATTCTCTTTTATTTTATTTTTTACCTTTAAAAATGCAGATAGGAATATGAGACCTAGAAGTTTTCTGTGCTGCACAATTTATGCTAGCTCATTACCTCCTGCTAGACTCCAAGGCTTTGTAACGGAAATTGGCTCTGATCCCTGAGATGGGCATTACATCATAGTCTTCTTTTAGCACATTATGTCATCCCTGCTGAGACGCATTATCTAGGGTTGGCTCAGCAGTAGCAATTTTTGTGGGCCGACTGCAGTGTTCCCAAAGAACTGCTGGGAACCACAGATTGAAATCTGAAACATTTATCTTCTAAAAAGCTGAAAAAGGGGAAAGATGCTCACATCAGACCCCATTTATTTTCCTTAACCCTCTCCTGTCTCCTTTCAGATCGCACTGCTGCGAACGCCAACAACAAACAATGTTCTGAGTCTGTGCAGGACCAATCACTGAGAGACAATCACAATTAAGGGTGCCTGAAATACTGCTCCCCATCAGGGGCAGATACACCTGACACCAACCATGATTATATCTCAAGGGATGCTACAAAATCCTTAAATGGAACCACCTGGCACTCATGCACAGATAACATAAAGCACTCTAATTCTTAAGTTGCTTTAGAAAAGAATATGTGAATGAGTCTATATGCACATAAATACATATACTTGCTCATCCTGACCGTGTTGTGACCACAAAGACAAATTCTAGAAGATTTGTATTAGAAATCATTTTTATGCCAGGAACTGAGCTGATATCATCTCTTCTCACTTCAACCATGAAATTAGAAGCCCGTTTTGTATCACTCCATCCTAGGCAGGATTAGAAACCATTGCACAGAGGGAACAGAAAGATGCTTTTAGGATAAAGCAAAGATATTCCCAAACCCCAGAGAATCCCAATACCTCTCTCATCACAAAAGCATAATTATGGGGGGAAAGTTTCTAAATACTGAAAGGAAATGGAAAACATTCAACCATGACTAAATTACAATTCCCTGCTTAAACACCAACTAATGAGATTTGTTGGGTGGAGAATAACTGCTGGGGGAGGCACTAAAAGCAAGTGTTTGATGTCCCTTTCCCCCACCCACCTGTGCATTTTTTTCAAATTTTCTTCATAGAATACCTTTGTACTCTCAATTACATTTTATGGCTCTCAAATGGTAGATGCATTGAAGCAGTCTCATAATTAATCTGGAGGCAAGAAAAACTAACATTTGGACTGGCCCAAGAGCCTTGTTCCTGTTTCTACCTTCAGTGATTTTTTCATCACATTCTATTCTAGTGCCTCCCATGGGTCACAAAACAAGATGGCGGCTTCATTCTCTCATTCCATCCAGGGCAAGGCCAGCAGGCAGTCTGAGCATTCTAACAGGGCACAGGACCCCTGGCCCTACACTCATGATGTAGAAGCTACCTGGGTGGCATTCAGGAACCAACTGATATCACCACCTTTTACACCTCTTCCCTCATATTTCATATCTGTTGCCATTCATCTTTAGCTTCTATGAGGGTCCAGTGTAAAGATTGATGGAATGACCCACAGAGGGCTCTGAGGCTTTCAGATGGATGGTACTATATAAAAGAGTGTTAAGCAGCTAAAAGCATTTGCAAAAATCCTCTTACCCTTCTCCCTCCTTTCCTTTGTCCCTTCTTATCCACCCTCTTCCCCTAGCTCTAAGAATTTTATGATCTGAAGGCCAAAATGCTTTAAATCTTAATAACTACATGTGCCACTCGGGATACTGAGAGGAAACTATATATACTCCACTTGACTCGTTCCAAGCTTTTACTGCAGCCAAAGTAATTGCTGCACCATTTAAAAATTCCACTGAAAAAGCAAGTAGCCTTCAACACGTTAAGCTGATTTTCGTGTAGGTTGTAAAATATTAAATGACCATAACTTCTATCCAATGGTGAAATTACCTGGCCCCATCACTCCCTTTCCCTTTGCAGAAGGTAAGGAGGTGGATTCATAAGCCCTGAAGGATGCATGTCTGTCTCTGAACTGTGGCTGGCTACCAGTCTCTAAAGATACACTGGGGGAGGAATCAAGCATCGCTTCTCCCTCTTCTTCCTATGACCCGTGTGTCCCAGGAGGCTAAGCCCAATCCTGAAATAAGAGCTTGCAAGGTGCTCAGAAGCCCTTCATTTACTCCCCAATCGGACTGTGGAACAGAGCTTCTATGCTGCTGGCCCCATAACAGAACAATGACTGGCCATGAGACCCTTTGGGAGGAGCTCCTCCTGCTGCAGGGAAGAGGAAAGCAAGCCAGGATCTGTACATAGCTCCTAAGAAGAAGTACTTGATGGGGGAAACAGATTGCACAGTGAGAAATCAATTATTCCCTAATGGAGGTGCCAAAATAAAGACAGAGGGTAGAGGTGACTGAATCAGAGTGGGGAAATCGTACACCCATCTGATTGGCTCCTGATACTACAACTAAACCAAGGCTTGAGGTGCAGTGGAAATCCTGGGCCTGGCTTCAGCCTCTTTTTCCAGATGTCTTGTCACCCGTCACTATGCTTGGGAGGCCAGCAGAAGGAGAACAAAACAGTGTGGACTTTTGAAGCTGTCCTGAGAAGAGGACAAGAGTAGACTTGGCACAGCTTCCCTTACCTGTTCCCAGAGTCCTTACCAGGATCAGCTAATGCATACAGAAATAAACATTTGGTTTATCATTGAAAGTCTTTATCTTGCTGTTTATCAGCAATTTCAGAACACCAGCTGTCCTTACTACATGATGTATGGGTGACCCCAGAGTCCCACTGCAAACTCCTGGGAGCTTGAGGTATTTCCTAGGCTGCAGAGTCTTCCCTACTTCTCAGAGAAAGCCCTCAACCATGCACTTTTAAGCCTGTCTTCTCAATAGTAACAAAAAATGCAAGCGTGGTATAAACATACAGAGCACAAAACATCCAGACCATGGTTCAGACCCAGAAAAGCTACAGAGAAGTCAGCTTTATTCCCTTTTCATGGGAAGCTATGCAGTTTCCCTTCCAATGAAGATTCAGGCTATTTCTGGTGAGGATTCTTCTAAACTTCCAGGAAGCTTGTAGTCCCTTCACCAGGCTGAGCACCTGCCTTCCCCCAAGGAAGTCTTTCTTCTCAGAAGCTGGGTTTCTACTTCATTTCTTCTCCATCACCTGAAAGGCGGTTCTTGGTTTGAATCTGGAATTCCCCAAGGCTCGGGGGTTGAAGGTTTGGTTTTCACTGTAGCAAGGTTCACAGGTGGGGATTTGGAGACATGGTTGGCTCATGAGGGCTCTGAGCTCATCAACTGACTAACCCACTGATAGCTGAATGGAGTGTGGTGACAAGCTTGGAGGAGCTAGGTCACTGGGACTATGCTCTGGAAGGGCATTTCTCATCTCAGGCCTTCATCTCCCTTTCCCTCTCTCTCCCTCCCTCATTTCCACCCCTGCTTACTGGTTGCCATGAGGTGAGCAGCTTCCTCTGCCACACCCTTCCACCTTGCTGTTCTGCCTCAGCTCATGTCAGCAGAAACAGTCAGCCAACCAAGAACCAAAATAAGCTTTTCCTCCGCTAAGTTGTTTGTGTCAGATACTTTCTCACAGTAACAAAAAGCTGACAAACATACCCCTTAACAAAAACACTCTATCCCCATTCATCCTTTTTTGTTTTTTTTTTTTTTAAGAAAGAGAGGGACAGTAAGAGAGAGAGAGAGAATCAATTTTTAATCAGTTTTCATGTGACTTTCATTGCTCCAACACTTCATTGTGTACATGGTGCTGGAGTTTGAACTCAAGTCCTTGCACATGCCAGGCAAGCACTGTAACCATTGTGCCACCGCTCCAGCCCCTCCATTCATTCTTAATAATAAAAGTAGATGGAGTTCATTTATTCATTGAGTAACATCTACTGAGTACTAGCAACTGTGTACCAATTACTGAAATAGGTGACTTGGGGATGGATAAGACAGGGATTCAGCCTTCTAAGAAGAGAAAAACTATATTAATAAAAATGTGGCAGAGACTACTAACTTTCACCCAAAAATTCCTCCTCATATTCTTAATTATACAACGAGACACACTTCACAACTTCCTCCACAATTAGGCACGGCCTTGTTCCTGAGTTCCAGCCAATCAAAGTGGATCCAACCGCTGTGCGCACCCAGGTCTAGCCTAGGAGACACTGCATGCTCCTTCTCCCTTCTGATTGACAGGGTTAGGCTTGATCACCACCATTTAGAAGCCACCAGGAGACAGCAGAGCCTCAGATGGCCTGCCACTTGGAGGAAAGCTGCCATTCTGGCTCATTCATGTTCAGAGCTGATACAGAGCAAGAATACATGGATTGCGTGTATTCACAAAAGCAACCAGGTTACTCTGATTAATATAAACTATACGACAGGATACCTCAAATTGACAAAATGATTATTTCTTGAAATGCAAAGATAGTCACAGTGTACAGTAGAATAAAATAGGTTGGAAAAACTATAGTATGGTCCCATTTTTTTAAACAGCAAAGGACAGTGAGAGAGGAGAGAGAGAGAGAGAGTGAGACAGAATCAATTTTTATTGAGTTTTTCACATGGCTTTCATTGCTCTGACACTTGGTTGTGTACTTGGGTGCTGGGGTTCGAACCCATGTAGTGGTGCATGCTAGGCAAGCCCTGTAAACCACCAAGCCACCGCTCTAGCCTTATATGATCCCATTTTTAAAAGAGTGTGTATGTATATGTACATACACAGAAAAAGTTCTAGACGAAGGTATAGCGATGTATGGATACTTTGCTCTGGGTGGTAACAAAATAGGTGTGATTTATCTGCTGTTTCTAATATGTCAGTGATGAATGTGCTCTGATCTTCTAATGAAAAAATAAAAGCTTTTTTTAACATTTAAAAGGAAAGAATGTCTTGCAATGTATATACAAAGTTATAGCATCTCACAGTGGGTAAAGACTTCCTGAGGGAAATTAGGTAAGGCCTCCCAGACTAATCATCTCCTAATGACTCTTCCAACACTGCAAATCTATAAATTAACTACAGTCTGAGAAATAGATCAGTTTAATTATACACACACCTGGTTTCCAGCCCTTACACCTTGAGGCCTCATCAGTGGAGATCAATTGACCAGGAAGGATAGAATACACATTTTTTTTTTTAAAGAGAGAGGGACAATGAGAAGGAGAGAGAGAAAATCAATTTTATTTAGTTTTTCATGTGGCTTCCATTGGTTAGACATTTTGTTGTGTACAAGGTGCTGGGGTTTGAACCCATGTTTCTGTGTATGCGAGGCAAGTGCAGAAACTGCTGAGCCACCACTCCAGCCCTACATTATTTCAAAGTAATAGATTCTCTTTGAATTGGTTAGAGACAGATCAAATAAATCATTTCAAAATCTCCAGGAAGGGGGACTGGAGTGGTATCTCAGTGGTGATGGCACTTGCTTGGCATACATGAGGACGCAGGTTCAAACCCCAGCACCACGTACACAACAAAGTGTCAGAGCAATGAAAGCCATGTGAAAAACTAAATAAAATTTGATTCTCTCTTTCTGTCTCTCTCTCTCTCTTAAAAAAAAAAACCTCCAGGAAGAATCCCATAAAATTATGGACCTTATTAGTCTTAGTCATTACAATGAAGCCTCCCCCTTCATATTTGGGAAGAGCAGTAATACATTATTCCCACATGCTGGAGGCCATGGAGTCCTCAGAGAAGGACCACCTCCGCTCTCCTCCATACAATCTCTAACAACGCCTGGAGAAAGATTCTGTTATACAATAAGTGGCAGAAGCATTGCAAACATTATGTACCAAAGTCCCAAGTCTCCTTGCTCCACCTGGAGGAATGCAATTTACCTAAGGAGGCGAGGAGCTGGACCACTAACCATCCTGATGGAAGATGGGTGTTGTATACTGAAGTCTCTGCAAAATAGACAGATGGCAATTTGCCTCTAGGTGGCTCACTGAGGAGCGCTCCTGGGAATGCCTTCAGGCAGGGAGTAAAGGAAGCAGAAGCAGGTTTTAAGTAAGTCACCATGAAGGAATCAGGGGTCCTCTCCAGGCATTCTGCAATAGGATGGCCCTTCAGAATTGTCCCAGTTGAGGTAAAGGCACCAAGACCAAGCAACTTTGCTTGACCAATTTTCTAGAAGAGACTCTGTTGTGGGACCATCAGCAGGATATACTGCAAGCTGCTGGGAGGACAAGCACTGTGGTTCAAGGGACACACCACAGTGTCTACCACAGAGCAGCAGGAGATGCCAACTTTTCTCCTAATCAGTCTTTATCCAGTTGTCAGAGATCACACCAAACTATGCTCCTGTCATTCCTCTTTGAAATTCCTTAGCAGTTTCTCATCACCCCAGGGATCAAGTAAATCCTTCCGCACAAGCCCATGGGGCTTTTCTCAAGCCTAGGGGCCAACCCCGTGTGACAATCTTTCCCATGGAACCCAGGTTCCAGCCACATGAGCATATTCCCAAAGCCAAGAAATCACCAAGTTCTTTCATGGCTCTGCACCATGGTACTTGCCGTTCTCTCATGCAGTTTCCACTTTAACCCTCCCAGAAAGTCTCTAATCATCTCAGCCCTCAGGGTGACTTCTGCTGAAAAGCTCTCCAGTCCCCCTTTGGCAGCTCAGACTCAGATTCTTCCACATTGCCACCAAGTACACATCCATACTACCACCCAGCTCTGCATGTTCATATCCTCACAAGACAGGAAGCTTCTTGAAAACAGAGCCAGGCCTTTCATCTTCGTGTCCCTGAAACATAGGAAGTACTGGATTAACTATTTATTGAATGCTTGGTGTAGAAGTGTTAACCCCAGCTAGGAACAGCAGATAAATTCTGATAAATTGGTAGGAGGAGACAGGAGCTGGGGGCATGGAGAGAAGCAAGGTGTTTATAACCAGCCACGGCCAGAAAAATTTGGCCTTTGTGCCAATTTGACATTTACTGTTCAGCTTCCAAAGTTTAACCAAACAGTATGTTAGGAGCTCTTAGGTTGACAGCAAAATGGGCTTTAGGAACCAACAACCAGAAACTCTCCCATGGGGAGCTTTAAGAAAGAAGCGCTGGCTGCATGGATTCCTGACTAAGGCTGTTCATTGATCAGGTAGAAGATCTGAGCAAGCACCCCGTCTTCTGTGTTTTGTCCTGCAGGATCCTGGCCAAGATGAGCCACTATACATCAATAACATAGTTACACTTTTTTTCTGTATGATATTGATCAACCACAGTATTCAGAAAGAGATGAGCAGTATCAAGTTAGAGGGTTTAAGCCAAAGAAGAACAGAGTTCCTGGCAATAGAGAGAAAAGCAAACGGAAGTGGGGCCATTCTGGACCCTCGTAGGGTAAGTAGATACAGAGACTCCAATCTTTCTTTGCTTTTCATCTCACACGTCTCCCTACCCCCACAGTACTGGGGATGGAAGTCAGGGACAATTAACCACTGAGCCACATCCCAGCCCTTTTTATTTTCTTTTTATTTTGAGACAGGGCTTGCTAATTTTACAAGGCTGACCTCAAACTTGTGATCCTCCTGGACAGCTTCCCAAGTCACTGGAATTACAGGTGTGTGCCACCACATATGGCTACCAGTCCTTGTTTCATATTTCTATCATTAGGAGGAATGGAACTAGCCAAAATTATGTGAAAAGTGATCCTATATCAGTCATGTCTTGAGCAAGTAACTTTTTCTTCCAGATTCCCAATGCAAACATAATATGACCAAGTAACAAAGCAAAATTAAGGTCGTTGTACACAAGCAAACCAAGTTTGCCTTCAATCAAAACAAATTTTAGGTCTGTATTTCTCTATTTTCAAATCTTACTGTCTCACTGGACCAGGGAACTGTTTGCAAAGGGAAGGAAAAAAAATATCCTATTTCCTCAGGAAATGCCCATGGGCCACAAATCTTCATCTGCTCCAGCCAGAGTGAAGGCCAGGAGCTCATTCAAACATACAAAGCCTATACTCCACCTCTCTGTGCCTTCTGCCAACAAACCACTGATCCTCCTCAAATGAGGCTCAGAAGTAGCTGTTGCCAGCATCCAAAAGGAAGATTGCCCAGCCAAGCAACTGCTCCACCCACCTGAAAGCCGGATCATGATTCCATCTGAATGTAGGAGTTGGTGTCTAAATATAACCCTGAAAGCAGCCTCCACCATCATCCCCCTGCTGGTGGCTCCTCTCCTCCCAAAATAATGAAACGAGGTGGGCAGAGAGAGCGACCCTCTGCTTAGGGGGCACCTAAGCAGAGCCCCCTTAGGCTTAGCCCCTTAGGCTTAGGGGGCACCTAAGCAGAGCCCCTTAGGCACCTAAGCAGGGCCCCTTAGGGTGGGGCCCACTGGGTCCCTCTCAAAGTGGATATGGTCCCTGAGGTGCTCAGTCATCCTAAGGCGTTGATTACCTCAGGGAACTCCTCAGAAGCATGGTTTCTCCGCCTCCCCCACCCAGAGAGTCGGAATCTCCTTGGTTTGCATACCTCCTCTGTGCTTCAACACACTCTGTTCCTGTGATAATTCTTTTCTCTGGATGGTATTCTAATAACCAACCCATACCTGTTCAGTTCTCAGTCTCTCTCCCTGAGATTCCTGATGGAAGTCTTGCATCTTTCCTCATCCATGGATCTTCAGCCTCCACCACAGTGCCAGGCCTATTTCTAGATGCCCAGTAAATGCTGGGTGAGTGAATAAAATTAATGAGGAATCACCTCAGTGCTGCACTCATAGGTAGAGGACAGACAGTGTCAAGTATAGCATCAGGAGCTTGACGACGGCTCTGCCCTGGATACGGTGCGTCATCCGCAAGGCTACGCAGAGCTCTGAGGGTTCCAGTCCGAGCGTGATGGCACCATGATCCCTGCAGTTCCAATCACCCTGTCCAAATGTCAAAAAGCAAATCCAGCTAGAGGTGGAGGCAGGCCCTCCTTGCAGGCCAGGAGGGAGTCCCAACAGTCACCTGTGGAACACAGCGGCACTCACCCACAAAACCAAGGCAGGCTTCTTTCTCTGCACAGCCCAAGCCTGCCAAGAGAGTCTGGCCAGAGCCCATCACTGCACTCCCCAAAGCACCATCAGCTGTTCATCCCAGATGAGGCTGAGAAGGCCTGGAGCCCCTTGTAGACGGCTGGTTTGTACCAGACACAAATGTTTCCCTGTAAGCAGCTGTGCTACTCTCCTCCTGGGCAAAACCTAGGGGATCACGAGGCTTTGCATAGAAGATGGCTGGTTTACAGAAATGCCTTTTCACCAGCTCTTCCTCATTTCCCTGTCAAGCAGAAGCGTGTTATCCTTATTATCAAATAAGGACTGCTGAGTTGCTCAGGCACTGGAGATCTAGACAGGTCTCCTCTGGCCAGAAAGGGAGAAAAAACAGCACAGGGTACCTTGAAGGGCAGAAGGATGAAATTACGCAAAGGAAAATCAATCAGGTTAGTGTCAAAGAGCACTTAACTTGTGGCCAGAGGAGGGGCAATCACTTCCCCTTTGCCCACTGCTATGATTTGAATGTTGAAAACTCAATTCCAAAGTTCATATGTTAATCATATTTGGAGGTGTGACCTGTGGGAGATAATTAGGATTAGAGGAGGTCATGAGAATGGGGCCCCCATGATGGCATTAGTGGCTTTATAAGAGGAAGAGAGACATGAGCTGGCGTGCTTGCTCTGTCTCACCATGTAGTGCCTCCACCATGTTATGATGCAGGAAGAAGGTCCTCACCAGATACTGCAGCAATGCCCTTGGACTTCCCAGTCCCCAGAACCATGAATCAAATAAACTTCTTTCTTTATAAATTACCCCATCTCAGGTATTTTGTTATAGTAACACAAAGTGTCTAAGGCACCCACTTTGGACCACCTTTCTCTGAGCTTCCCTGGCATGGAATGATCTGATCGGCCCTACCAAATTCAGAGAAAGTATTTCTATGGCCTTTTATCCTGGCTTCTACTTTGTAACCTAGATGGTCAAGGTCGAGAACTAAACAGAAACAAAAGAAACTGTTCTTAGCAAAGGTTGAGGCCTGAGACTTTTTAGCAACATCATCCACTCTATTTTGCTTTACTAACTTCAATTAAATCTAAAGCCAGAGGTTGTGTATCCTCCAATTTTTAGTGTTGTAATTAAAAATAAGAAATAGAAGTATATTTCTATTACAATATTACAGAAAACTGTAGTGCTTACTCACAGATGGAACCTGTTTCCCATCTGAGGCAAAGGAGAGCAGGGCTTTGTTGTGGTTTGGATATGAGATAGCCCCCCAAAAGATTATGTGGCATATACACAGGAGAGTGCAGAGGTGAAATGATTATGAGATCCGCAACCTCATCAGTGGCTTAATCCCTTTGATGAATTAATAATTGGAATTACTGGGGGTAACTGTAGGCAAGTAGGACATGTTCATGAGGATGACATTGTCCCTGGGTCCTCAAGGGCATGATGCTTCTCGCTCACTTGCTCTCTCTCCCCCCTGCCTGCCCCTCTTCCTCTTTTTCCTGGCTGCCATGAGCTGAGACACTTTCTTCCACCACACCTTTCAACCACGATGTTCTGCCTCACTTCAGACCCAGAGCAATAGAGCTGATTGACCATGGACTGAGACCCCTGGAACCAGAACCCAAAACAAACTTTTCCTCCCCCAAGTTGTTTTTGTCAGGTCTTTCAGTCACAGTGTCAACAAACCTAACACAGGCCTTAACATTTTTTTTTTTAGCAAGCTCTAGGTAACTGCCATAAAGTATTTTTTATTTTATTTTAGTTTACTAGATCTTCCCCAAAACCCAATGAAACACTACTTTCTTATGAGGAAAACAAACTTCAGAGAAGTTTATGACTCACTACAGCAAACAAACTGTCCATTTCTGCTCCATCTATGGTTATTGGACCTCCTAGCAAAGAAGAAGAACATTTTTGGAAGTCTACAAGTGCCCATATCCCATCCTGAGTGTCTGATTTAATCAGTCCGGTGCGTGTCTCAGAATCTTTGGTAAGATCACTGGGCTATACCACGTTAGGAAGGAAGGCATGTAAATACTAGGGGAGAAATGCCTAGGGTTTTTATCCCATCTTGACTAAAACTCTGGGAAGTCAAGCAATGTAACTATAGCTCCGCTCCGTGTGTGACTCCAGTGAGCATTAGCTACAAAACTCAGGTTGACAACTAAACACTTTTGTACCTCAAATAAATACTTTTAACCTATCTACAATTTGCACCACATCTCCTAAGTAATTGGAAATGCTTCCATTAAGTTGGGAAATACTAAGTTAGGTGGATGGCAGCACCTGCATTGTGATTTTCATATCCTGTAACTGGCAACTCATACGTGGTAGGTCTAGAGGTAACTTACCTGTCGTTTAGTAAGCCTGCTTCCCCAGCCCAGAAATAGGAAGGCTAGGCAGTCTCACCAGGAAAATGTGGAGATCTGTTTAAATGGTTCCACATTTAGGAAGTGCTTTGGGCTTCTTGAGTGGCAGTGCAGTGTCAGGGCCTGGTGGCATTACGAATTACCATTCAAGTCCCAAGGTTGATTTCTTCTCTACCCTTACTCCCCAGCTCACGAGTTACGCTCTGTACACATCTGACTTTCCCTGTGCCCTCACAGACAGCAACTTAGGACTTGAGCCCTTGTTGCTGAGAGGTGAAGCTCTGTGAATCCTACCAGAATTTTTCTCTTCATGACAGACTCCCTTAAACTGGAATTCACCAGCTGCTGATTACTTAGGATTTGTTTAACGCAGGTCAAGGAACTAAGTCAAAAATAATGCTACAGTCAGGTACAAGCTATTCACATGGGGAAGATTCCTTCTGTAAAACACAATTAATTTTGAAAGAATTAGGTAATCAAGGCCTCAAATGAACAGCTGAGAAGAGTCCTCACCTTAGTGAGGCTCTCCGTTAGTGCCATTTTCCCCTTGCTCCTCAATCTCTGCACAGAACAGCATAAACACAGCTATTTTTCATAAATGAAGTCATTCTGTTCTTGGAGTGTGATTTGCTGAACAAAACACATAATAATAACCAGCTTCTCATGACCACGTGAGACTCTTGGACTATGCCTGACTTTACTTCATGCTGTTTTGTTAGGGAAGCAACTCTGACAACACAGTTTTAAGTTCAAAATCAGATGATTTATGTATCTGTACTTATTTTCAATTACAGAATCTAAAAATGTCCAAGCGAGAGGGCAGGTTGGAGATTTAGTCCATATCCTTCGTTTTGAGAGGAAACTAAAATCAAGACAAACCAACTGACAGTCCAAGGTCATCCAGACTCCTGCCCTAGGGCTCTTCTTCTTTTCTTTATCTCATTTCTTTTTCTAGAAAACTCATCTAATGCCATAAGCTTAAATGCCATCTACATATTACAAACTCTCCTCCTAGACCTTGCCACATAACTGTTGATTTTCTAACCCAGGTCTCCCCCCATCCAGCCCTCCTGGATGGCCCAATCTTCCTCCATCCCAATACACTGTACTACTATTCCATAGTTTCTCAGACCTAAAATCTTGCCATCATCTTTTAACTCTTCATTTCTCATAGCACGCATATAAGTTTGCATGGTCCTAAATTTGCTTAGTATTTATTATCTTCACTTTCAAAAATAAATCACACGTTCAACCCTTTTCCATTATCTCCATTACTACCACGCAAGTTTATAGTATAGTCACCTCCTGCCTGTTTCATTTCAATAGTTCCAAACTCATCTCCCTCCTTTTATTCTTTCCAGTAGATCTACCTTGTAATGATTACAGTGGTCTTTCTAAACCATAAACACATCATCTAACTTCTCTGCTTTAAGCCCTGTACTTAAAATGCAAACTAATCTCCTCACCATGTCTTCAATGACCACAGTCTGATCCCTCCGATCTCTCCACCCCACCTCCCTCCACTTCTCCCTTTTCACCTCAATCCAGCCACACTGGTCCTCTTCATTCCTTGAATAGTCCGGTCTAGTTCCTGGCTCTGGCTCTTCGTGGTTGCTCCTTTTTCTCAGAGTGCTCTCCCCAGATGTGTGCATGGCTGTCTCTGTCTCATTACTCAGGTCTCGGCTCAGAGAGCCAACCGCTGGCTAAGGCAACCCTCGAGCCACTCTCTTTCTCATACCCACCTTCTCCATAGCACCCTACCTGTAGCTGAAGCTGTTCAACTTCATTGTCTGCAGGCATATCATCTATTCCTCCTACAGAATACAAACACCTAGAAAGAAAATCTTGTTCTACTGCATCCCTTACTCCTGAAAAATGCCAGACTCTGTAAACACTATTTGACTGACAGGTGCTGAGCAACAGCAACAGAGCCAGAAGTAGAATCCAGCTCCAGTGCTCTTCCAGTCTTGTTCTTAATTTTACTAGAAAAAGAGATCTGTTCAAGCTAGTTCAAGAAGGGGAATTTTTTGTGAGGATACATATGGAGTGACAAGGTATAATATCTCTGAAATTCCAGAACAGAAGCCATTGTAGAGCCAATCCCCACAGAGACCAGAGCTCTGGACTCAAAATGGCCCTGGAGCGCTCTCTAAGGGAGCTTCCTCCTGGTCAACCATTAATACCATCAGCACAGACTCTGTGTATGTGCTTCTCTGCATCCTGCTCCAACAGCATTTGTTCTTTGCTTAATGAATATTTATTGAGAGGTGATATGTGCTAAGCCACACTTACTCTGTTTGCTTGTCCTCTGTTCCTCCTTTATTTCATCTTACACATGGCTTTGGCTCTCCATGTCCCCATCAGCCTTTTGCATGATGTTTTTGCTTCATTTCTCTCTGCTGGCTGGAGATTTCTTCCTAGAAGTATAGTTGCTATTCCAATGATAAAATCTAATTGGATTGGTCCATCTTTTAAAGCTGGGTCAGACATTGTAGGCCACTAAACAGCTTCTGAATTTGCAGTGTCTGGGTCAGGGGTCCAACTCATCCAACCAGCTGTGCTTAGGCATGCGGCTTGGTGTAGGCTGCAGGTGTGGCTGGTCCTGTCTGAAGGAGATGGCAGGGAAGAGATGCTCAGATGTCTAGGAGAAACTTTAATCTAGTGAGGATACATTTAGGCATATGTAACAGATACATTTGCCATTTCAACTAGAGTCTTGCTATACAATATTGGCTTCGATCAATGAGCAGTTTGGTGCACTGAAGGTTTTGTAGCAGAAAAGTGATATGATCAGAGTTTTGATTTGGTAAAATTAATTTTTCAGAAATGTATGGCACAGATTATAAAGGAAGAAATTAAAGATGTGAAGGAAAATCAAGAGCTAGCTCAGGATATCGAAGCTCTTAGTTAAGAGATTATGAATTAGTGTATGAACCATGCACAGGAAGGGTGGCAGAACTTACAGAAACATTGACCAGAGGGTTTAAATGTGGCATCAATTTTATAGGATTTTTTAAACTCCTACTAGGTAAAAGGCCCTCTATTGAGGCCCTTCTGTGCATCAAACACAGGTATTACAGGTAGATGCTACAGGTGTTACAGACATTCTCTTGTTTAGCCTTGAAAAATCTTACAGTATGACATATAAGATTTTATGTGCATTTTGTAGATAAGAAAACTTCATACCAAAGAACAAAATAACTTTCTCAAAATCACACAACCAGACATTCCCAAGCCAGGATTCAAGTTCAGATCTTAAAAGCACTGAAGTCCAGAAGTCTCGAAATTGAGGTCCTGAGGGACACTGTTATGAATGACACTTCAGAAACTTACATCGAAATGAGTAAAATAGGATACATACATTTACAGGAAGAGGGGAATCAGTAGGGAAGCCGGTTTGAGGATGAAGTGCTAAATTTTCCTAGTACATGAGGATTTGAGGAGAGAGTGAAGAGTGTGGGTAGAGAGACCTATGAAGCAGAAGACCCAAAGCAGGGGCTGTTGAGATGAACAGGTAGGAGTCAGGGGCCTGGAGGTGATTATAAAGCCTGAGGAAGAGACCGAGACAGAGAAAACCACATAGGTGCAGTCATCTGATCTTTGAAAGGGTGTCAAAAATACACATTGGAGAAAATGTATATTTTTAACAAATGGTGCTAGGAGAACTTGGATATCCATGTGCAGAAGAAGGAGACTAGATCCCTACCTCTCACTCGGCACAAAAATCAACTCAAAGTGGATCAAAGACCTGGAATTAAACCAGAAACACTGAAACTGCTAGAAGAAAACACAGAGCCAACACTCTATAACATATTGGCTCAGGCATTGACTTCTTTAATAAGACCCCTAAAGCTCAAGAAATAAAACCAAGAATCAATAAGTGGGATGGCATATTATGAAAAAGCTTCTGCCCAGCAAAGGAAAAATTAAGAGCATAAAGAGAAAGCCTACAGAATGGAAGAAAAACTTTTCCAGCTACTTTTTCAACAGAGGATTAATATCTGGAATAAATAAAGAACCCAAAACACTTAACACCAGAAAAAAAAAACCCAACTAGTAAATAGGCAAATGAACTAAACAGACACTTCTCAAAAGAAGAAACACGAACTGCAAAAAATATGAAAAAAAAGTTTAACATCCCTGGCAACCAGGGAAATGCAAACTACACTGAGATTTCATCTCACTCCAGTAAGAATGACAGTCATCAAGGATAAAAATAACGGGGCTGAAGCAGTGACTCAGCGGTTATGGCACTTGCCTGGCATGCGTGAGAACCAAGTTTAGGCCCCAGCACCACGTACACAACAAAGTGTCCAAGGAGTGAAAGTCACCTGAAAGACTAAATGAAGATTGCTTCTCTCTTTCTCTCTCTCTCTCTGTCCCCTCTTTCTTTAAAAAAAAAAAAAGAATAAAAATAGTAATAATGCCAGCAAGAATGTGGGAAAGAGGTACACTTATATATTGTTGGTGGGACTGCAAATTAGTACAACCACTTTGGAAATCAGTATGGAGATTCCTCAAAAGACTAGGAATGGTGCCACCTTATGACACTGCTATCCCACTTCTTGGTATTTGTCCGAAAGAACTAAAATCAGCATACTATAGTGGTCCATGCATACCAATGTTTATAGCAGTGCCATTCACAATAGCCACATTATGGAACCAGTCCAGGTGCCCATCAACAGATGAATGCATAAGAAAATATATGTGTGCACATGTATGTATGTGTGTGTGTATATATATATGCCAGTTTTATTCATGGCCTTGAATCCTGTCCACACACACACACACACACAAATACATATACATTTATATATATACATACATATACATTTATATATATACATATATATGTGTGTATATATACATATATATACATATCACATACACATATATATGTGTGTGTGTACCAGTTTTGCTCAGTTATCAGGAGGAATGAACTCTGCCATCTGTTGGTGAATGGTCAGAGTTGGAGAACATCATCCTAAGTGAAATGAGCCAGACTCAGAATGTCAACAGTCAAATGTTCTCTCTCATATACCGAAGCTACAGAGAGGTGGAAAGGAATAAAAAGGGGATCTCTCAAAAACAGAAGCAAGACTTTTAGAGCAGAGGAGAGATGGGGAGGGAGAGAGAACGGGAGAGACAGGGGAAGTACTCGGAAATGAGATTGATCAAATTGTGTTAGGTGCACGTACAAATATGGACTGATGAATCCCGTTGCTATGTATAATTAAAATGTATCATTTTTTAAAAATTTAAAGAAGAGGTGAAAAAAGACAAGCAAAACAACTTGCTCAGGACTGACCTGATTTTAGCAAAGGAAATCTCAGGAAGCCTTATTTCTGGGCAAACTGGGTTGGCTGTTCAGCCTAAAAAAAGAGTATCAAAAGAGAAGATGTGAAGGCCAGGTAAGGAGATGAGGGCATCTTCATGCTTAAGGAGGAAAAAAAGGAAGAGGCGTACTGGAGAGGAAGTGCCGTCAGCAAGGCAGAGGCACAGGCGGAGCGGCAGTTTCCTCTGCTCGCTCCAAGTTGTTCCTGGCTGGGGGTTGACATGGAAGGTGTTGAAAGCAGTTCCCATCAGAAAAGGCTGTGCTGTGCAGGAAGTGGAGTCCACCAGGTAAAATCTGGATTTCCATCAGGGTTGGGAAAGGAACTTTGTGGAGAGATGGAGGAATCCTCAGGGGAACTGGAAGATGTCAGCTGAGGCTGGAGAGGGCTGACTCAACCACAGCGAGCCCCAAGTTCCAACTGGAAAGAAGGACAGGTTGCAATATTTCCAGGAGGACAGAGCCAGGCTCTGTCCTTGGCCTTGAATCCTGTCCCAGTCACTCAGTAGTGCATAATCTTAAACAAATACCTTCCCCTGCCCTGAGACTCAATATATTCTCCTGTAAAATAGAGATCCATGATCTCATAGGCCTAGGTAGGAATTAGTGATAGTGTACCTAAAGTGGCCAGCACAAAACAGGCTCTCAATAAAGGTATCATTGCTTGGTTATCAATTCATTTACTATGATTAGGAGACTAGCCAGAGACAATATATAAACCTCAGGAGAAAGTAACAAGGCAGGAGTCTTCATGCTTCTGTTTAAGTCTTGCAAGGATGACATGGAACATGGGGCTGATCAGTTCTTGGAAGCCTGGGACAAGGGATGTGGTGTCAAAGGATCTCATCATAAGAGTCCAAGACTGTGGGGAAGCAACAGGGACTCTGCACAGGGCACACTAGCACTGAGCACCTAGGGCTGAAAGTGCTGTTAGCAAGCCAAGAGGCATCTACTTGACACAAAGAAATACACCTTAGGAGCATCTGGCAAAGCTCAGCTAAATTAGTGAGAATGTCTCAAAGCCCAGGACCCAGCGTGAAATACTGATTTAACTTCAGCAAGAGAGAACTAATGTTTAAGCATTAGCTGAAAGAACACTTCAATTCCTACTTCTTGTTTTTAAGCAATAATTTTTAAGAGCTCAATTCTGCTCCCTGTACAATGGGAAGAACTTGCCTGAGCAAACCCTGTGGTCCCTATCTCTCCCAAGTGTGGGAGCAGAGAGGCAGCCAATTCCACATTTGCCTTCCCCAGGCCACAAAGTCTGAGGCCACTTAGTGTGGGATTTAGCCCCCGTTCAAGATTAAATTCTTGCAAGCAACCCTACAAGCCAAACTCCTTGTCAAAAACAGTGATCTCTTGTTAATTCCTTTCTACCAGGGTTCTACTGGAAAGGGACAACATATAGAGGCCGCACATCTCTAGCCCTTTGTACCCAAAATACGGATGCCTCCCATTCCCCACCCCCAGGCCATCAAACACATGTGTTCTGTTTCCATCTAATGCCATCCTGCCCTGCATACACAATGTCAGTGGAGCTTGGTACCTATCTTAGCTTGTTCAGGCTGCTGTACCAAAAATACCAAACTGGCAGCTTATAAAAAAACAGCAATTATTTCTCACAATTCTGGAAGCTGGGAAGTCTGAGAACTAATGAGGGCTGCTTGCTGGTTCACAGATGTCTATCTTCTGAGTCCTAGAAGGCATGAGGCAGCTCTCTGGGGTCCCTTCTATAAAGCCCCAATCCTATTGATGAAGGCCCCACCCTAACGGCCTAATCACCTCCCAAGGCCCCACCCCCAAATATGAGGATTCAGATTGAACATAAATTTGAAGGGAGCACATTCAGTCTATAGCAATGCTCCAATTCTGATTTATTTTTTTTCTCTCTCTATCTTACTTTCATCACAGAACCCATCTGAGTGAGAATGATTACCTTTTAAGCTAGATGTTAGTTTTTTTCCTAATCAAGGCTTTGGAAGAGGATCAGGGAGAGTCTTCTCCAAAAAGGAGTCTGAAGGAAGAAGTTGGCAGAATTTCAGCAAACAAGAGTTTAAAAAAAAATCTGACAACATGAATCTGTTCACTAGCAGGAAAGAAAACAGAATATTTTGAAGGCAGGTGGCAACGTTGCATAACTTGGGGGCAGGGATGCCATCTATGCAAACAGTGCTCCCTGGAGTTGTTCAGTGCACAACCTGTTCATCCAAACTTGGACAGTTCTGGTTCAGGATATCTAAGTCAGAAAAGTGCCTATAATCATTTCCACATAGGTACAGAAACTTTAGGCTGTGGAAAATTTTAAGTTGTCATGGACTATTTTGCAGAAAAATTTTAAAAGTACACAATAAAACTCAAACTTCCCATCGAATCTTTTAGTGAACCCTAAAAGATATCTAGATGATCTTGAAGATCATCTAAACCATTCTCTCACTTAGCATATGAGGCAGTTGAATGCCAGAGACAAACAGGCTTATGCTGAAGAAGTGAATCAGACTTCCCTGCTTCCTGTAGATGGTCAAAATAGGCCACGTTGGTGTTCAGTCTACTGGACCCCAAACTCAGTCTTGTTCATCAGTTAACATTCATTGAGCACCTTGCAAATGCTGAGGTTTGAGAATACAGAGTAGATTCACAGGAGCCAGCCCATGAGGCAACAGGGCAGAGCTTTGCTTCAATCATACACAAACTTTGGCCCAGGAAATAAAGATTTGCCAGAAACATGTTCAGGCACAAAGGAGGCATACACCCTCTTAGCCATGAATGGTGATGGTTTATTAAACAAATCCTTATTTATATAGGCAGTTTTTAAAAATAGGTTATGTCCTTGTTGCAGTTGGCTAACTTAAGGGAGCTTGGTTTATTGGTTAAATATTTACTCATTAATATATTATTTACACAATAGATTTGGAACCAGTCTGGCCTATTGGGTAATTATTACCTATTGAAAATTAGGCTATCCAAGGCAAGAAAACTGATGACCATTTACAAGGAGAATGAGAAACTTACAGGTTACCAAAGTTGGCCTTTAATTTAGATTTGATTTTTAACAGTCATGCTACTCTCTCTAATGGGAGTCTTCGGTGCATTTTAATGTGTGCAATGAGAATAAGTGGGAGGAAACAGAAAGCCCGTTTACCAAAAACCCATGCAATTTAACTGCTCTATGCACAAGTTCTCTGCCAAATTTCTTACTGAAATCAAAGCCACCTTTGAGCTGGTTGTCCAAGAGCAGGGCAAAACACACCTGCAGTCACGTCTGCTTTTCATTTTGTGCTCCTGTAACTCAGATGCCCTGTGGATTAAGTGAAATGTGCTCTTGGCTGGAATTGTGTATACCACGTGTCAGCTCAGCTTGAATTTGGAAACAGGAGCTCAGAAGGTGCCACTCAAACACGTGGCTCTGGTTTTCCCCGAGTGTAATTTGAACAAGGGGAACAGGTTAAGAGGCCCATGTCCCCAGCTTCACCGTGAGTAAGAGATACGGCAGACTCTGCTTCCATTTACCGGTTCCCCATGCACACACCCTCATATCAGTTTCCACTTGAGCTTTCACGAGGGAAGGTCGTGGCCGTGGAGCATAAAATGCTGTGAATGCTCACATGGCAGGGCATGGCCTGTGCGTGAATTTACAGCCATGCCCTGACACGGAGAGGAAGCCAAGCAGAGCTCATGACCACATGTCCCCAGGCAGCCGACGCAGGTGGCTTTTCCGTGTGGATATGATTTGTGGCCTACTTAAATGTGCAAAGGATTCCAGGGACATTGCATTAGGGCACTCAGCTCTTAAGTTATGACACAAAGCAAATTCTTTCCAGTTTTAACCCAACGAGTCCTCTTTGAAATACCAGCCCTAACGAGGAATTCTGGATCTTGTCTCTTTTATCACATTTTGGAATGTACGATTCTTACTTGCCTCTTCCTTCATCCTATTGACTCGACAGGTGTTTAATGAGTACCTGCTTTGCGCTCTCAAACACCAATAGCTCGCAGACCGGCAAGGACTTTGCTTTCATGGAGCTTCCTTTCCAGCTGGGGAGGGGAGGGGTTGGCTTTGAACAAGCTTAGTGAATGTGTGTTCCAGAGAAAGTCAAGTCTCCATGTGGCATTCCAGATTTATACAGGATAAATCGGGATGTGATAATTTGCTTCAAAAAAAGATTCAATATTTTACTAAAAAAAAAAGTCACAGAAGGATTCCCTTTAAATCTATAAAACTCCCTAACCCTATCACCACCCTACAAAATAATTTTATTTATTCTAAAATTTTGAGTACTCCAGTTACTTTTAAATAGAGCATTGCACCATTGCAGAGGGCCTCCCCCAAAGACCACCACAGGCAGACAATCACTTCCCCTGGAGGAGCACACAGGAGCCAAGGACACAGCCACCTATGGTCCACAGCAGAGGGCTTTGCTGAGAGGCTGCTCCACCAAAGGCAATAGGCAGGCCTGGAGAATGCACCCTGGGGACTCTTGGTGGCCTCTTAGGGCCTCTTCGCACCCTCTTGAAGAACCGATTCCAGGGCAACAGAAATCTGGACTCCAGGCAGATTTTCCAGTTCTTGAATTTTCCCATTGACAGGAATGAGGATAAAAGAGAAAAACAAGATCAATGAATACAGTTTAAAAAAAAACCCGGTGAGGTAAAGACGTCATTTTTCTTTCCTGACACTCTCAACTACTTAGATTCTTAATTATCTGTCACCAGAATCTCTCCTTGTGAGCACCAGCAGTTTGGCCCATTAGCAATTAGTGAGAACAGTTATTCCACCGAGCTTTTGTGTGAGAAAATAAAGGGCTGCCACACACACAAACAGACTTAGCAGAAATGAGAAAGACACAGAGCATTCCCAATCTTACAGTGGGTCTCCTGTTATTTTGCCCACATTGGGGTTTTATTGATCAGTGACCACATTTCTCTTCGGGACCACAGTACTGCCCGCAAACTTCCTGGTCCAACTGCAGAGTGGTCAGTTGACATTTAAAACAAAAACAACAACAAAATTAAGAAAACCAGACCTACTATACTCTGTTTAGAAAAGTTAATGCCATATCATGTATTTCAGCTCCAAGGACCAGAAACCCTTCCCACTTAAGGAAAGCAAATGCCAAGCCAATCTTGGGTGTACCTACAGGTCATTTGTCTGCCTGAGAATGATTCATGCTGAAAAGTTTTGTAGTCCTAAGTTTAGCAGATACAGGTACAAAGGGTGTTGAGAAGACAAATGAGCCATTATTCAATTTAAAAGCTTTACTTTAGAATAAAGACTCATACTTGGTGCAGCCAGGGCCACTTCAATTGGCCCCAGAGGAGGAGTCTTCTAGGAGGAAGAGAAGAAGAATCTATCTACAAACACAATGGGATCACAGGAGGAGGAAATTGGAGTGTTTTTTCCCTGCCCCAGTGTTAGAACAATCCAAAGAGAGTACAGCAAAAGCCAAGTCAAGTGCCTACGCCCAACCTCGCTCTTCAAGGTCTCTGCTGGCCTCAGGGTTGGGAATTTTCGCTATGACAAAGGCCAGTCAGGTCCAACACCCAATCTGGATCACTTTTCCAGAAAATTTCTGAGTCCCCCAGGACAGCTTGTGATAACTGCCCTCTGACATATTGGAGAGCTACACTTGACTTTCAGAGGACTAGATTCTTTTAGCTGCTAATTAGATACAGCACTTAAAATTCACCTTTGGCTAGCGCTTGAGTTAAACAGCAACTCTGCAGCTGTGAAGATGAGGCACAGCATCAGTTTCTGGGCCAAACCGAGAAACTCAGTTTTCCTTTGTCACTAACCAGACCCCTCCTGATGGGAGGCACCGATCAGAGGTATGTGTTCGAGGGTGCACATTTGCCTGAGCTTCTCATTACAACTTGCCCACACACATCCTCCATGCATGGCGCTGTTTCCCTCAGCTGATTAAATGAGAAGAAATGATATTTCCAAGTAACTGGAACCACCTAAATGAAAGTCAAGCCTGGAACTCTTGGTACCCTAACCATTGTTCACACAGGAGCAGGTAAAAAATCTTTAAAAATTCAACCACAAAAGTCAGAGAAGACTTAAAGCCCACATATTAAAAAATCACTTCTCAGGAATTCACCACCCAGCGAATTAAGCCAATGGTTTGTATAATGAACCATGGCTACTTACAACTGCCTACCAAGAACCAGGTGTGGTACCCAGCTCTGTAATCCAGAACCCTTAATTTCAAATAGCACTTAGGTATTAGGGTAAAATCAAATCCCCAAACAGACACATAGGAAGGGAGAAGGTAGACCTCTGGTGTCTAATGGTATTGCAGTTACTAACAAGACCGGTCAAATGAATGGTGGAGAAGCTTAGAAAGACCAACTCTACTGGCTGTTACAGCCTTTTGGAATCTATAACGAGAGTACATAGGAAGAGATAATGAGAGAATGGGGTTCAGAGCAGAACAGCGTCTCTGTGTTCATTACCTTTTCAGATGTACTCTGTCCTCTAATTTTCCTTTGCCTGCGGTTCTTCTGTATGGACTACTGAAAGCTGATGATCTACACAAAATCCCAGAGATTTCCCTGGGAGTCATTGTTAGGTGTTGGGCTCAGTACCAACTGCTCCATGTTCCCCTGTTGTTTCAGCACTGTTTGTCAGCCCCAGCCTTTTCAAGACATCAGCATCAATTCATTCATTCTGAATTTCAAAGTTTATAGAAGAGATGGGGTTGGGTTGGGTTGATAACAGGCTTTCCAACTTTGTGCATGGTCCCTATGTAGTATAACTACAGAACACAGTCCCAGAAATGATTAGAAGGTTAGGATATTCTGGTAAGAGATTCTTTTTTTCTTTTTGTTTGTTTGTTTGTTTGTTTTAGAAAGAGAGGGACAGTGAGCGAGAGAGAATAAATTTTATTTAGCTTTTCATGTGGCCCTTGTTGCTCCAACACTTCGTTGTGTACGTGGTGCTGGAGTTTGAGCCCAAGTTCTCAAGCATGCCAGGCAAGCGCCGTAACTGCTGAGCCACTGCTCCAGCCCCCTGGTGAGAGATTCTTGAGAGTGAAATTCTGCATTGATTCTCATCACCGAAAGTTTTTGACACTCTACTTCCACATCTTATTTCTTCTCCTTAGTTCTCTGTATTTCCATTAGAAACAGGGTCCAACATATCCTTGTTTGTGGCCATTTTTACCTTCCTAAGAAACTCCCCTTAGGGAAAGCTCCATCTTCCCAGTGGACGCCCTAAGGACTGTGAAGTAGTTACCGTCACTATATCTGACCATAGCCCGAGGAGCCACAGCTTCCAAAGCTCAGCCAGAGGGACTGTGGCCTGACCCACAGATGGCCTAAGGCCAGCAACATGCCTGTGCCACAAGTGTCCTGTTGTTACGTAAACATTATTAACGCCTCTTTACAATTTGATGCTAATGTCAATCATTTTAAACCTATTTCACACTTTTACTAGTGTTGCTTAAAGATTTTGGCAGATTATAAAGACAGCACTAATTCTGAGATATACTTGCTTGATAATTTTGCTCCTTTTGTCCTAAAATGCTGAGCATGTTTGGATTTATCATGAATAATTCTAAAGAATTTGAAGCTGCTGAAATATTGCATATAGTGCTGAAAGACTCATCATCTTAGTCTTAGATTCAATTTGGCCAAATCATAACCAGACTTGAACTCTAGACAAAATCGCCCATAAACCTGCTAAATAATATTTATACACTTCCTTGGTATACTTTATAGACACCTGGAGGGTTTTCAATTCTTTATCTCAATCATGCAAACATTTGGAGAATTTAGTTTATGCTGAGAATCAGATTGCATAATCACAGCTCACGTCTCTTGGTTTCTGTGAGGGAGCTGGCCACTTTTGTAGAAGGGCAGCAGCCTGGGACCTCCAGCACTGCGATCCTGGGTCAGCCTTCCCACCAGCAATCTACACAACCTTCAAGGGGACGGCGTATATCATTACGCTATATGCATCATCCATTCATTGGATCAACAACAGTGAAAATATCAACTGCTATCTCTTTTACAACTATGGTGATTAGTTTTCTATAAGTATTAGTCATTGCTTTGTGTCAGGTCCTGTACAGGCACCGGGATGAGTAAAACTCAGTACTTGTCTTCAACATGCTCACAACTCCTTCTTCATAACTAACTCAAAGTATGGGAAGAAGGGAAAGTTAGTGCTTAGTGTGGGACACGAACATAATTAGCCTTACGCTTTCCACCGCCGAATAATCCAAGTGCAGCCCACCAGATCCTGTTGCTCCCAGTTATACCCTTGTTAAGACAGAAGAAACACGCTCTGCCTGAACAGGGGGGAAACATCAATCCAGCTCACGGATTTGTAAATATGAAAATGACAACCATACAGATTAAAAGCATTTTTGCTTTTCATAACAATTATGAGTTAAATATTTTCCCAAATATCCAATTTACTAGGCTAAAATCCATACAGGAAAAGTTTCTATACATAGTTTTAAAATTCCCTGCTCACCACTTCTCTCAAAGTTCTTGCAGTAAATACCCTCACTGTCTAATTTCACTGTTGTCTAGGATGTAGTTAAAACAGTGCAATGCTAACAAGGCATCCAAAACCCTAAAATTCAACTTCACAGTCATGCATAGTGTGCCACCATGGCCAACACCCTTACCTAAACCTAATAGCTTCAATTTCAAATGGCATTCTAACTTACAAGGATATTATTAGCATTTAGAAAGTTTCAGGGATTTTCCTCCCTAGAAAAGTTCATGAGCACAAATATTTTTTAGAACTTTCCATTTTTATACTAAATAAAAAAGACCATTTAGAAGAAGAAGGAAGATTACTTATTATAATAAAACTGTCAATATTTAATTATCTTAAAACAAAAACTAAAGGAAAAATAATTTTAATAAATTCAAATAAGATTATACATCCCCAAAGAATATTATTGTTTTGAATTTTTTTCATCCAACTAAATATAAATCAAGCATATAATTACATTTTTCCTATGTGCATGGCACATAATTAACTGAAAAGGAAAGAAATCACTTTCATCCTTTAGCATAATAACATTCTAACAACCAGTTTAACCAGTGCTGAACTCTCAAGCAGAGTAATATTCATGCTTGAGAATGAGTCTTCATTCACAATAGCCAGGGAATGGAAACAACTTAAGTGTTCATCAACTGATGAATAAACAAAGAAATGTGGCATATAGACACAATGGAATACTATTCAGTCATAAAAAAATACTACATCCTATCGTTTGCAACAACATGGCTGGAACTGGAGAGCATTAAGTGAAATAAGTAAGGCATAGAAAGATAAGTACTGCATGATCTCACTCATATGCGAAATATAAGAAAAGTTGATTTTGTGGAAGTCCAGAGAATAGGGCAGGGGGGAAAGGGGTCGCAGGAAAGAGGGATGGAGACAAGTTGATCGATGGACACTAAGTAGTTGTAGTTAGGGGCAAGGAGTTCTAGCGTGCCGCTGCACTGCAGGGTAACTGCAGATAACCACAATGTACTACGTATTTCAAAAAGTGAGAAAAAAGGATTTAAAATGCTTTCACCAACTGGGCACTATTGTATGCATGTAGTCCCAGTGGCTCGGGAGGCGGAGGCAGAAAGATCACAAGTTCAAAGCTAGCCTCAGCAACTTAACAAGGCCCTAGGGTAAATAAAAAATAAAAAGTGTTGGGGATATTGCTCAGTAGTTAAGTGCTTCTGGGTTCAATCTCTGTTACCAAAAAAACAATGTTTCTATCATAAAGATATGAAAAATGTTTGAGGAGGTATGATGCATGTTTAAACATTACACAATGCATCCATGTTTCGGAGCATCATGTGGTACCCCATAAATCTGTACTATTTTTATATGTCAATTAAAAATAAATTTAAATTTTAAAAAAGAATAAATGAGTCTGGATAGCACCATAAGAATAAAACAAAAAATATTTGATCAAGCTATTTTCCAATGGAATGGAGACTTGTATTATATATTAGAAACAAAGTTAAATGTAAATTCCAGGAAAAACTGGAAGGTTTTCCAGTGGTTTTAATAAAAATCACAGCTCTTCAAATTTAGACTGATATCACCCAATGCTTAAGTATAATTGATGTTTGCTTAATATTATTAGGTGAAGTTACGCACTCTGTAAATTGGTGTCTAATATTTCAGTAGCCTGAGAATCAACTATGTAATAAGCTCTGAACTACAAGTGAAATACTGTCAAATGAAAAAAAAAACTCTATGAAAGATGCAGTTAAACGAACAGAACCTTAAACATGGAAGAAAATTCCAGTAGATTTACATTGTCTGTTTTCAAGTTACTTAACTAGGATTATATGCACTGTTCCCAAGTTTTGAATGCATTAAGATAGTTCAAGTTCCATCACATCCAACTCTATGAGCTTGCCCCAGAGTCTTTGTTAGATTGACAATTTTCCATATTAAATATAACTTGAAATAAATGAACCTTTTATACTAACCTTGGAATTAACTTTGGAAAGAGGCGATTATAATGGCTCATCATAACTGATTTTGCTGGTTTAAACACAAGGGTATCAGAAGGAGTTTTCAATTATTTAGACTCCTAAGAAAGGTCCAGAAAGGGTGAATGCTTAGCTAGAACTCATAGTTAGATCAAAGCTGACATATGCTTTAATGGTTTAAAAAAAAAAAAAAGCCCTCTAACTGTTCCATTCTCCCCAGGAGAACTTGTGCCCAGCAACCAACTCAAATTTAAGTTGACCAGTGGTGCAGCCTCCAAGCTGGAGAAACAGGCTCGCTTCTCGAAGGGTCCAACGCAAGCCAAAACGGCCCCAAGAGGCTCCAAATAGACTGAAGTTCCCACAGACAGCAACTGTGAACTCTGAATAAAATCCAAAACACAAGCAAAATCAACTATGCAGGAGGGCAACCCCAAGCAGGTGAGAGAGGGAGGGAGAGAATTAAGTAACACTGGAGGAAAGAGAACAGAGTGGGATTTCAGTTCTCACAGCTTCTAGCATGAAGGCCGGGCCTCAAGAGGTAGAGAGATGGAAACCAAGAGCTCTGCAGGCTGTGTGTAAACTCACCTCCAGCAGCTCTGCCAAGGACGACACCACCAAGCTGAGGTTGGGGTTGCTTGGCCAGGAGACGGCGGCGGCAGCGTTCGCCAGCTAAGTGAATGTCCTGCTCTAACAAAAGAAATCAACTCTATTCAAAGAACAATGCAATCTCCAGAGTTTCAAAACAATGCAGTCACAATCTTCAGGATATAATCCAAAAGTATTCAGCATTCAGAGAACATTCTTAAACAACAATCCTGAAAGGCAAACCACAAGATGCCCTGGACGACGGATTATCAGAAAAGGACCTTAAAGCTGATTTTGTAACTGTGACTGTGCTCAAAGACACTTTTTAAAATGTGTTTTTAATAAACCTGAAGATAGGAAATGTCAACGGATAACCAGAAACTATTAAAAAGAAATAAATGGAAATTCTAAAATGGAGAAAGAAAAAAAATCTGGAAAAAAATCTCTGGACAGAGTTAACAGAGTGGATGTGACAGGGACACATTAGTCCATGAACTTGAAACAGGTCAGCAGGGAAAATAATGTCTCATCTACAAGGAGAGAGAGAAAACAGGCTGGGGGAAAGTGAACAGCGTTCCATTGGACAATATCAAAAGGCCAAACGCACTTACAGCTACCTGATGTTACAGAGAAAGAAGAAACGAAGCACAAGGTAAGATTAAAAGCCAAAACTTGATAAATGCAATGGAAGACATAAATTCATAAGTACAGGAAGCTTAATGAATCCTGAACAGAATGAAACAAAACTATACCTAGACCTATCATAAACTACTAAAAATTGAAGATAAAGAAAACAATCTTGGGAAGTACTACAGACAAGGAAACAATAATTCAAATGATCATAGGCCTTTTTTTCCCAAACTACCTGAAAGTCGTAGAACCACATAATTAAAGTTCCAAAACAAAACTAATTTTAAACATAGAATTCCAGATTCCATGAAAATGTCTTTCAGGAATAAAAGTAAAACAAAGATGTTTTCAGGTAAAAGGAGCAAGGAGAATTTATCACAGTAGCCCTGTACTATGGAAGTTCTTCAGGCTGACAAAAAAAAGAAGAAGAAGAAGAAGAAGAAGAAGAAAATCAGAAATGGTTTGAAAATTTTTCATGATAAAATGATGGACAAAAATAACAAAATATATAAGCCACTGAAACTTCATGAATCTCAATGTCCTAGTCTAAAAGTAGGAATAATAAAAGGTACGAGGTGTGTGTTAGTCATCTTTTCATTGCTGTGACCAAAATACCTGACAAGAACAACTTAGAAGAGGAAAGATTTATTTTGGGCTCATGGATTCAGAGTTCTCAATCCACAGCCAGTGGATCTACTGCAGAAACTTCATGTCGGAAGGGCATAGCAGAGGAAAGGCTCATGGCATCCAGGATGCAGAGAGACAAGAAGGGGCCAAGGGCTGATATAGT
>PVKS010012532.1:0-53445 GCA_004027875.1 Aplodontia rufa
GCATTACAGTTCTAAAATTATGTTGTTGTCACCTTACTATTAGTAACCTTACAAAAATAGTTATGTGTCCTAAGTTCTAAGAAGCAGAAACTTAAACTATTTAAAAACAAAGGCAAAATGAGAAGTAGAAAAACATGTTCCTTAATCACTCATGTAATATGCAGTGTGGACACTTGATTTTTAGATAATATATGTGTAATGTTTACGTATGCTGTTTCTTTGTTCCTTTGTCCCACATCACCAAGGTAGCCCCTGATGTACAAGTCTCTGAAGAAATGGCAAGCACTGGACGTTAGTCCATTTGCCATTAATATTAGCATTCTTCATTTTCATTGTATATTTCTATAAAAAGCAATGATGGGTCTGTGGGTGGAGGGTCTTAATAATTATTTATTTGGGTTCCTCTAGATGGATACCACAAATGTCCTCCAATATTATAGGCTACATACGGTGGTCCCTGTACTGTGGAAACAGCAAATCTCCTATTATGTCTTTGATTGTTTAGCTGGTAAAACATTAACAGGATTAGATGTAATCAACATGGGTGAGAGTAATTCCCGTAAGTGTAATTTTCTTAAGAACTTTTCAAAGTTGGATTTTGATTATCTGGGCTTTTTTAGTGTGGTGTTAATATATTTTTTAAAGGCATTTCTCATCTTCCCTCAGACTCCGCAGACCTAATGAATTATTATTACTTTTACAACAATCTTTATCGTCAATTTTGATCTGCAAATACATAGTTATAAGCATGATCATTATAAGAAAACACCCAATTCCTAGGAGAGCTAACAGTGGCAATTTTCTGGAATGGTGGCCTTGCCAAGCCCTTCCCCATGCCTGGACCTTGTCAGTCAGCATGGTGGAAACGGTCCCCACCACTTTAAGAACACTTGATAGTGAAAAAATGATAATGAGTACAATATCTTTTCTTTTGAGTCCAATATCTTTTTTTTGAGTCCTTTCATTATCACACCCTGTGCTATGCACAGGTACCATTGGTACCTTTCTTCAGCAGCAGGATCTGGTTAGCAACCTGAATCACAGCAGCGGGTGGGTGTACCTGGGATGAAACAAAGGTGCTCCTCTTTCATCCTAAATGAAAAGACACCTAAGGATTTTAAACAGTGAAATTATACAATAAATTAATATTTTATGTCAGTATCTTATTACATATATTTTTAGTGACTATTGTTGATGACATTTTATAAAAGCAATGCCTTAGCAAGATTGAGATTGGAAAATATGGATTTTCCATGAATGAGAACAAGTGTGAGCTTGCGTGTGTATTGGAGACAAGAGGCAGGCTCTCTGAGAATTTAAGGGCAGAGATTAATTTGGAGAACAGGATGGGAGTGCAAGTGTGAAGATGATAATGGCATAGAAAACATTGGCAACCTGCGAATGTAAATGGGAATGCATTGGGAATACAGAAGAGAGATTAGGAAGAAGGAAGAAGCTGAATGAATTATGAGCACAGAACATAAGCAAAATCTGTCTGTAGTTTTAAGTTGGAAGAAGAAAGCAGTGTTCAAATGTACAACTGGCTGCAGGGCTACTAAATGTTTCCCTCCTTTCCCAGTCTCCATGTGATTTGAATGGGGGTCTCTAGGGTAGCTCTCCAGTTCCTTCTAGGGCTTTCCCTTGCTTTGCAACTGATGCAGGACACATCTGTACCTGGGCTTTCAGAAAGGTCTCTGTTTGAATCAGTTATCTCATCTTAGCAAACTCAGTGAAGAGGGTGAGTCTAGGCAGGTTTTCTCTGGCTTTCAGGGTGCATTGTGACACCCAGAGCAGCTGGCACTGGAGAATGGAGCCACATTATTCTAATATGGTTAACTTATTCTAATGAGCTGCATTCTCTAAAATCAGACTTGCTGATGTTGGCAGGAAATAAATTTAACTCCCCCGCACAAATAGATGCAAAGCTGAATTCTTAGATACATTTCATTTTCCACAAGGTAATCAAGATTCATAAAACTCCGATTTTGGATCAGGGCACCAGGGAGTCAATGTCCTTGAGGGAAACAAAATCTTCTAATGAGAATTGTATTTCAATGAGGTTAATCTCACAGGATCTGATAAATGGACACAGCGGAATTGAATCTTGTTTTATTTGGCTTCATGGTTCTTTCTGCCATACAATTCATTCAAAACCAAGGTAATGAAATGTATAGAAATCTGTACTATTCACTTCTGGACAAAAAAAAAAAAAAGAACAAACCTAATTCCCTTTGTCAGAACAGGAGATGAAATTAACAGCATGTTTTTGTTTTGTAAGGTTATCAATGTTTCCAAAATTATGCTGATTTCTTAAATCTCCCTTTAATGTACAAAAGCAAATTAGCCCCTCCCTTCTCTGCAATTTCCTCCGAAGGCATCAATGTCATGACAGGAGGTGATAAGGTCATCCCAAGACTATCCTCACTCTCTCCACCACACCTCCAGTCTCCAGGGAATTATCATCAATAACTCCCTACATAGCATTCCATTAAAAAGCATGCTGGCAGCAAAATTAGAGCTAGCAGACAGAGGGCTCAGAATTATGATCACATATGATTTTTTTAACTTCCTTATTTTAAAAACATGACATACTTTGAACTGTTGTGATGTAACTCCTAAAAAACCCCAAGTGCATGTCTGGAGAGAGGAGCACTCAGAACTCCCAAAGCCAATTTCAAACTGAACTGAAAGCCAAGATTGATGGCATTATGTAAGTCGGATGCTTGGAATCAACTGAAGACAGTTTGCATCACTAAAATAAACATACTTAATGGCACACTTAAAAACTTTCCACCCTGTATGGCAAAGAAAATCTGCTCAAGAAATCCGTTCACACTCATGGTCTTTGCAGCTGTCTCACTGTGGACACTTGAAGGAATCTGATTCTTACAACTTTGAAATCACCAGTGCCTGTGTCTGTGGTCAGGGAATCACAAGACAGAGGACAGGACCTTCTAGGGCTGCAGAAGAGGGAGTCATAGTTTGACAGTCCTGTAGGAAAGTGGATTATAAAATATGCAATATGTCGATTAAATAGTCATTTCTTACGTTTTGCTATTTGAAGAGTTCATCTGATGAGATGGTGGTGAGGACTTTATTTGCTACTCTTACATGGAAGACAGAGTGCAGAATTCATTCTGGGGCTGTTGATGGTCCTGCGAGTGATTCTCAGCCAATGCATGGCGCAAACCACAGACTCTGAATTGGTTTGAGGTATATTCTTGGCAGCACCAGTTTTAAGTATTTTCCAGGTGATACAAATATGCAACAAGAATTGAGAAGCAATGACTTCTATGGTAAAATTCTTCATTTTCTCTAATTTCATATTTATTGCTGCCACTTCCCCACATCCACAATATCCCACCTACCATCCATGTATGCTTTGTAACTTAGACAAGTTCATTTCCACTGAGATCTGGTGTTTGTTCTTGGAATGTTCTATGTCCTACTCCTTGCCACTGTTATCATCTCTTGTAGATGGCTGGGAAGCTGACTCATTGAAATGTCACGTCTTCCAACAGGCAATTTTTTAACTTTATCAAATCTAAGAATCCCCTCATCTATGCTATTCTTCATGCCTTCACCATCTGCTTGGAATTTATCTCGACTGGAATTCTTCGCTCAGTTGTGCCTTTCTTTGTTTACAGGTTGACAATGGTCACCACAAACTGGCAGCATTTGCCCCTTTCGTGGTGTTTACTGAAATAACCTGTGTGCCTAAAACCATGTTTGGCACAAAGGAGTATTTTATAAATATTTATTGAATAAGTGAGAGAGTGAATGGAATCTCAAAAGAAAAAGTAATGCATAGGAAAAGTTTTTCTTGACTAAGAAATATTGGTTGTTAATTCTCAGTGTTTGCTTTATAATGTAGAATACATATGATCTCCTTTCTATTAACAGTTCTTTTCTTCCCTCGAACTTTGTTTTAAATTTCTCAAAGCAATAAGTGAAAAAGACTTTGGCTCAAAGAGTATGTGGCACATGTGCCAATGACCAAAACAATTTTCTATCAGAAAATTCAATCACAGCTTCTTTAATCAGGACATAAATCTTTCAGACACACATCACAGACTGTATCGCATCAGACCATATCTGCCTTTTTTTTTTTTTTTTTTGCTTTCCCCCCATCCATTTTGCAATTACAACCTATCAGTGGAAGAGGAACAGTACTGAACTAGCAGAGAGAAAACAATACCCTGAAAAAGCAGTTTTAAACATGATGAACTTGGTACTTCTAGTTTATCTCAGTCTGCAATTTCAACTCTCATGGGACTCAATGAAATGGAATCAGGCAATGCCGATCAATAATCTGAAATTCTGTTGTAAAGGGTATAGTGTAAAAGAAACACTAAGAGCTAGGATTTTCCTTACTCCTTTTTCAACCAGCAATGCTCGCATTTCTCCAAATCCTAGGAATTTTAAGAAAAATGGTGAGAACTATTTACCTATAAATTGTATTGTATGCATTCTCTGTTTTTATCCAAGTTAGGGGGAACTTTCTATAAGAAGCTGAGTTTATCCTGATCAAACTTTTTAGCAACTTCACGTGCTCATCATACAGAGTGGCCATCTGGGAGTTAGCTGTATTTGCAAAGAGACATATTCAAAATAATGAAAAAGCACAAAAAGAATGGTCATTTTAGATGGTATCTTTTAGAATAAACAAGTAAAATTATATTATTTAGGAAGATTTTAATGGAAATGTTTACCTTTCATTTTGTATTATTTTTTAAAACTTGAAGACTTTAGGATATGTAAAAGTCATGAGTCTATGTAGATGATATAAGGAAAAGATACAGTAGATTGCAGAGAAAGTATAAGAATGTAAAAAGAATGATCATAGAGAAAGTGATTTGGTTATTTATTGAAGGACAGTATATTAAAAGGTAGTTTCTGTTTTAGACATCTTAAGTCCTTCACATGCATTTATTGCAAAGTTAAATGAGTCTAAACATAAATGTGCATAACATTATTGGGGTATAGTGTAGGCAACAAATGGTAGTTCATGCTCCTCTTCCAGTGTGCAAGTAAGCTCACATAGCCAAGATTTCCTTACAATGTGAAGCATTTCTTACATGAAATACTGTTATGGATTAATTTATGTCTCAAAAAACACAATTGTATTTAGCAGTGAGCTAATGTACCCTCACATAGTATAAAAATCAGAATGGTCATGTTATGGATAGCATATTATATGGATCCATACCTCTTATGGATTTTATGTCATATGACAGTCCCTTCCTTAGGTTAATTACCTATCGGTGCTATTGAATGGTTACAAAAATCCCATTATTCAGGGTCATGTAGTCAGCAAATAAAAATACTGGATTCAAACTCTGGCAGTTAATAGGAGAGCTGTTAGTCTTTTCCTTTAGTTACGGTTCTTCCATAACAACTCTGAGTAGAGCATTTTTATTTTTTAATTTTTTATTTATATATTTTTTATTAGTGCATTATAGTGATATAATTCTTATACCATGAAGAACATTTTTATGTATATGACTATAGTATATACAGTGACATTTACAACTACTTGGACTGTACCTTGCTTTATCTCAGTTCCAACATTTCCCTTTCTCTTCCCTTACTATCAACCCTTGTTATTCTTCAAAATATTTGACAATGGGATTAAAAATTTATGTTTTTATACAGGTATGCAGCATAGCTTGTTCAAATATCTTATGAAGTATCTTGCAAATGTATCTCATAAATATTAACATTTTGCTTTTTTATTTATGGATCTAACACATGAGTTTGTCTACCTTATTCCCAAGCCTGGGTTTAGATCCAACCTCCACAAACGAGGGAAGCCATTCTGCCCTTGATTCTCTGGGTTTGGCTAACTTCGCTCAGCATGATTTCTTTCACTGCCATCCATTTACCTTCAATAGATGCAGTATCATTTTTTCCAATAGCTGAGTAGATCTCTTTTTTATACACATACACACACACACACATACACATATATATACACCAGAGCTTTTGGATTCATTCATTCAGTGAGGGGACACCTGGGTTGGTTCCATAATTTAGCTATTGTAAATTGAGCTGCTATGAACATGTATTTTGCTGTATTGCCGTGATGTGCTGATTCTACTTCTTCTGGGAAGATACCCACAAGAGAGATAGCTGAGTCATGTCATCAGCAAAAAGGGATATTTTGACTTCTTCCCTTCCTATTCTTATCCCTTTGATTTCTTCCTCTTACCTGATTGCTCAAGCCAGGGTTTCAAGGATTATATTGAATAAAAGTGGTGAAAGCAGCAGCCTTGTCTTGTTCTTGAGTTCAGGGAAAATGCTTTCAACCTTTCTCCATGTAGTATTATATTAGCTGAGGGTTTGGCATATATGGCCTTGACAAAGTTAAGATAAGTTCCTTTGTGCCCTATTTTCTCTGGTTTTTAACAAAAATGGGTGCTAGATTTTATTGAAGGCCTTTTCTTTATGTATTGAGATGATCATATGGTTTTTGTCCTTAATTATATTTAAGTGATGAATCACATTTATTGATTTGCATATGTTGAATCAGCCTTGCATACCTGGAATGAAACCCATTGATCATGAAGTAGTATTTTCTTGATGTTTTTGAACGTGGTTTGCAAGAATCTTATAAAGGATTTTTGCATCGATACTCATGAGGGATATTGTTCTGTAGTTTTCTTTTTTCGATGTGTCTTTGTTGGGTTTTGGTATGAGAGTTATGGTTGCTTCATAAAGAGTGTTTGGAAGAGTTCCCTTTTTTTCAATTTCTTGGAGAAGGTGTTACCTTCTTCAAAGGTGTGGTAAAGCTCCACAGAGAATTCATCAGGTCCTGGGACATTCTTCTTTGGATTTCTTTGCTATATGGATTTTGGTGCCTGTTATTGGGCTGTTTAGGATTTCAATTTCATCCTCTGTCAATTTGGGGATATTGTATGTGTCCAGAAAATTGTCCATGTTATTCAGATTATCTGATTTAGAGGAGTATAGTTTTTCAAAATATGTTCTGGTAATCTGTTTGATTTCAAGGTGGTCAGTGGTGATTCCCCCCGTTTTTGTTGGTAATTTTGTTGATTTGCTTTGATTCTCTCTTTCTTTTAGTTAGATTAGCTAGGGGTCTGTCAATTTTATTTATTTATTTTTTCAAAGAACCAGCTCTTTGTTTCATCAGTTCTTTTTATTTGTTTATTTTTTTTGTTCTCAATTTCATTGATTTCAGCTTTGACATTAATTGTTTCCTGTCTTCTGCTGGCTTTGAGATTATACTATTCTTCCTTTTGTAGAGATTTGAGTTGGAGCATAACTTTATTTGTTATGGATCTCTCCTGATTCTTAATGTGGACACTCAGTGCAATAAATGTTCCCCTTAAGAATGACTTCATGCTGTCCCAGAGGTTTTGATATGTTGTGTCTTCATTCTCATTCTCTTCCAAGAATTCCTTAATTACAGTTCTCATATCTTCTTGCATCCATTTTTCTTTTATTAGGGTATTATTCAAACTCCACATATATGTGTGTTTTGTGCCATGTTTTTTGCTATTAATTATGGGGTCATGGCATCAGGGTCTGATAGGATACACAGAATAATATCTACTTTTTACATTTGTTGAGCTTTCCTTTGTGCATTAGAATATGATCTATTTTGGAGAAGGATCCATGTGCTGCTGAGAAGAAGGTATACTCTGTCATTTTGGAGTAGAATATTCTGTAGATGTCTGTTTAGTCTGTTTGATTTATGGTGGTGTTTAGACTGGAGATCTCTTTATTATTTTTTTGCTTTGATGATCTGTCTATTGGTGATAGAGGAGTGTTAAAGTCTCCCAGTACTATTGTTTTGAGGTACACAAAACAATATATCTTGGAGTTTTTTATTTCCACATAGTTGGGAGCATTGGTTTGGAGCATATATATTTACTATGATTATTTCTTTCTGTTGTGTTTTTCCCTTTATTAGAATGTAGTGGCCTTCTTTATCTCTTTTGATTAATTTACGCTTGATTTTAGAATTGCAACTGCAGCTTGCTTTCTTGGCCATATGCCTGGTAGATTTTTTTTTCCACCCTTTCATCCTTTAATCTGTGGGTGTCATTGGCTGTAAGGGGGGTTTCCTGTAAGCAGGAATTGTTGGATTTTGTTTTTTGATACAATCTGCTAGACTCTGTCTTTTGATGGTGCATTGAGACCATTCACAGCGTTAGAATTGTTATGTGGTTGTGGTTCATATTCATTGTGTTTTATTAGTAAATTCTGTGCTATCTTAGTTGTCTGTTGATAGCATGTACCTTTACTGAATTTCCACTTTCGGTGGGTTTTGAGGAATATTAGTTTGTTCTTCTATCTAGAAGTTATCTTTGAGAACTCTTTTGTAATGCTGGCTTTCTGTTCGCTAATTCTGCAAATTTGTTCTTATCATGAAAAGTTCTTATTTCCCCCTCAAATTTGAGTTTTTCTGAGTATAGTATTCTTGGCTGCATGTTGTGTTCATTCACACATTGAAAGATCTCCTTCCATGATCTTCTAGCTTCCAGAGTTTGAACTGAAAAGTCAGATGTCATTCTGATTGGTTTGCCTCTGAATGTAATTTGACATTTCTCCCTTGCAGCTTTCAATATTCTTTCCTTGATTTTCCTGTTGTACATTTTGAATATGATGTGTCTTGGTGAGCTTCTCATATGATTAGGCCTATTGTGAGTCCTATAAGCTTCCTGGATGAGCATATCTGACTTTATTTTCATATGGACAAAATTTCTTTGGCAATTTCCTTGAGAACGTTCCTTATCCCATTTGTTTCTGTTTCAATTTTTTCCTGTATCCCAATTACTCTCACATTGTTTCTTCTCATTTCATCCCAGACATTTAAAAAATTCTGTTTGTATTCGGTGACTTTTTTTTTTGTCATCCATGTGCTCTAGCTTGCCCGTCTATCCTCATTGTCAGAAGTTCTTTTTTCAAGAGCTGAGGTTCTGTTTTCTATAGAAGTTAGTCTATTCTTCCATGGTTTCTCTCATTTCATTGACTGCAAATTTTAGCTCTGCTACTTCCTTTTTAGAGTATGTCTATTTCTTTGATAATAGAATTCTTCATCTTTTGAGTTTTCTCACTTAGTCCCTTCATTATATGTTCTTTTAGCTCATTGTTCCTTTTTAGTAAGCAGGTCATTGATAATATTTTCAAGGTTTTCATCTTGACCCCTGTCTGTGACATCCTTTTGGGGAGAGTTTTGGGTATGAGGTGAACTTCTTGTTTGATTCTTCATTTGAAAAAAAAATTTTAAAGAGAGAGGGACAGTGAGAGATACAGAGAAAGAGAGAAACAACTTTATTTAGTTTTTCACATGGCCTTAGTTGCTCCAACACTTATTTGTGTATGTGGTGCTGGGGTTTGAATCTGGGTCCTCGTGCTTGCCAGGCAAGGGCAAAACCGCTGAGCCATCGCTCCAGCCCTGATTCTTCATTTTGAAATGCTTCTTGTGGATCTCTGAACTGAAATTTCCTGAGGGGAAGGTAGACAGTTCTCCAGGTGGTTTTTCCTTGCAAGTCAAAGGGTCAAATAAGCCACCAACTCTTTGATGATCACCTTCTTCCAGATACTGTTTCTGCCTGGATTCTTGTGTTGCTCTACCTTTTCATTCCAGGCTCAAGGTTGCAAATCTGAACCTACCAGAATGTGGGGCATCAGGCAGATGTTGCTGCTGCAGGTGGAGAACCACCCCTAGTTGGTCCTGGGAAGGGCTGGTTTGGAGGGGGACTTGCCAGTAGTGTTCTGAGTGCCTCTGGCAGAACTCAAACAGGCCCCAACAGGAACACGGGGCATAGGATGGCAGGGCTTCTCCAGCTGGGGAACCTCCTCTGGTTGGTCCTGAGCAGGGTTGCTCCAGATGGGGGTCCTACCATGGTGTCCCCAGTGCCATCAGGTGGGACTCCAAAAGACCCTAACAGGAACCTATTTATATTTAATTTAATTTAGAATGATTGCTATAGTTAAAACAAATGGAAAACAGAAACTAACAGGGAAATCATGTCATAATCTGGTCAGGTGGACAATGTTCTTACCTATAGTCTCTAGTCTCTGTGACAGCGACTGCATACACATCTAGACCTTGTTGTCGGTAGTGTCAGGAAAATATCAATTCTAATTATATCTTAAACTTGACATTTAATCAATTTAATGAACAATTTTTGAGAGATTTTCTCTTTTAAAAAAAGGAGAGATGGAGATTTTTTTAAAATGGGTAGAAGGGAAACACTTTATATGTATTCAGACACTGAAGTCATTAAATCTCTACAAGGGGAGAGTGACAATCACAGTATATTCCAAGAAATAAAGTCCAATCAAATACAATATGTATTCTTCTGCCAGGAGTGAATTTTTGTGACTTCTTCAGAGAGGACTCAGTGACTATAGGGAATTCAGGATATTTGGAAGGTAAATAATGTAATAATCAACTTGTACTAAAACTAAGTCATTGTTATGGTAAACAATTTACACACTATGAAAGATCAGTACAATTGAAGGAAAGACAAGACTGACACAGCTTAAGGATGAAGCATTAGTTTTGGTTGTTACCATTGTTGTTGAAAAGACTGTAGATAAAGGAAGAAGGAAAATTAGGACATAGAAGCATTACCTTATGTGTAGTGGGAGAATGTCATGTATTCCTCAGGATCGTTACTCCCATGGAATTACATATAAACCTGGTTGAGTAGTCTTCAAAACGATCAATAAATCCGACTGGGATGCCTTTGCCAATTTCCTCAATCAATGTGTGAAAGAATATGTCAGAGTAAGCCAACCATCAGGTTTCCATCTCTCCTGGACACCACAATCAACTGTAATTTTTCAAAACAATTCTTTTTTTTTTTTTTTTTTTTTTTTTAAGAGAGAGGGACAGTGAGAGAGACAGAGAAAGAGAGAAACAACTTTATTTAGTTTTTCACATGGCCTTAGTTGCTCCAACACTCAGTTGTGTAGGTGGTGCTGAGGTTTGAACCCAAGTCCTCGTGCTTGACAGGCAAGCGCCGAAACCTCTGAGCCACCGCTCCAGCCCCTCAAAACAATTCTTAATTCTTTGTTATACTCTAGTAAGTGTGTCTTTCATTTTGGTATTCATTAAGAAACAGTCAAGTATATTTACTACAACTACCAAATCTGAAATAATACATAAGCTGTGGGGACTATAGCTGTGAAACAGGGGGAAGGAGGGGAAAAGGGGATGTTCAATAATGTAGAGTACAGTTCACTCCCACGGGAACCTCAGTTGCAACCAGGCAGGTTATAAATCTAGTAATTTCAAGATTTAAATTACATGTGTACGGTCTTTTATATCTGTAACTTGGAGGATCTACATAGGAGTCACGAACTTGGGGAGTGGGGGAAGATCCTGGCCAAGGATTGGGTTTAAGCAACTCTGTTAATAGGTATGCATGTATGAATTCCTTCGTTATGCAAGATGATGATGAACCAATAAGAAACAAACAAAAAATTGAACCAATTAGTGCAGGTTAAAAATCACATGTGGACAGCCCACACCCTGGGCGTGCAACACGTGGCCTGCCACCTTGACTTGCAGTAAGATCGAGATGCCCCATGAGCTGAAGGCCGACCCCGCCTTGCTCCTGGAGTCCCTGCACCTCCTGCCGCCCAACCTTGAAATCAAGTACACTAAGATCTTTATTAACAACGAGTGGCAGAACTCAGAAAGTGGGAGAGTGTTTCTTGTCTGTAATCCAGCCACAGGAGAGCAAGTTTGCCCTAAATGGTGGCAAACCATTGCTGCAAGCTTTTTACGTGGATTTGCAGGGTGTCATCAAAACCCTTTGGTATTATGCAGGCTGGGCTGATAAAATTCATGGAATGACCGTTCCTGTAGATCCAGGTTGGAAGACAAAAGAAAAAGCACATAACAATGAAAGATCTGTACAAGAGAGTAACAGGTACCAATACCTACCAGTGCTGAAGTCCTTTAAAGGAGTGAGAATGCATCCAGGACTGCTCAGCAGAGAGGGCTCCAGCTGAGCTTGAATACCCACGATTGCAAATGCCAGTTGCATGCTTTCAGAGTAACTGCAAAAGCAAGCCACTGTTATTAACATCCTTAGTTTACAGTGGAGGAAACTGAGGCTTAAAGAAGTTAAATAGGGGGCTGGACTGGTGGCTCTGTGGTTACAGCGCTTGCCTGGCATGCACAAAGATGCAGGTTCGAACCCTGGCACAATGTACACAATGAAGTGTGGAAGCAACTAAAGCCACATGAAAAACTAAATAAAAATTATCTTAAAAAAAAGAAAAAAATCATATGTGAAGCCTAATAGTTACCTAAGAAATCATCTGGACACTCAATTCCACACTAAATTCTCAGGAAGAAATTGAGGCCCATGCTGGCTGTGACCCACTGAAAGGAGGTCCTCAGTCAATCAGTGTTAGGCCATTTCTTATATTAGAAGTGAATTTGCCATTCAGTTAGTTGGGACTGTTTCTCGCAGATGCTCTCTTCCCCTCTCTCAGAAATAATAGGAAATAGCTAGATATTGAAATGAAGTGAATGTCATTCTTTTCTAGCACTTTTTATTACCTTTGAATGTGTGCATACCCAGAGCATTCCACTCCTGTTGCATGCATCTTGAACTGTACTCAAGTACAAATCATTTATAATTCAGACCTTATACTTATTTACAATCATTGGAATGTCAGCTTTCATTTTCATTTAAAACTGAAGTCTGTCCATGTTTTATGTCTTGGAAAGAAGGAATATTACAGTTTAAAGAACGTGATTGAGTTCAAATAATTAGTGAGATTTAAATGGATCTTACAAGAATGATTAAAAAACATATTCATTTAAATCTGACAGGAAAGTAGAATCTGAACTTAGTCTTATCAGAGGGGTGCTCCACTGGAGGTTGACAAAGATTTGCTCATGTAATTTAGAGAGGTTTGGCAGTTTCTGCTTACAGGTTGAAATCAGCAAGTCTCTGGCCCCACATATTTGTCTTTTTCTGCTTAACCTAACAATAATAGCAATCCCCCAGCAGTATTTGATTGGACCTTTTGACCTCTCTTGAAGTTAATGTCAATGTTCTCTGTGAACATCACGTGAGCTCCTTTCGTCTTTGCTTCAGCTCAGCAGCTTGTATGTTCTAAAATCAATTTGCAGAAAACCATTTTCATACATAAATTCCTTTTATTTGAGTTATAAAATATCTTAGATATTTTCACATTCCTTCTGTTTTTTGAATATCCATTCTGTAAACCAGGCCTATAGAAAAATTTATTCTGCTTACATGTCCTGCTTATGTTTTGGAAAGAGACACTTACATATTTGTGTCCATTTGCTGTACACCAAGAAGTAGAAAATGAATAGTTGCACGTTGGGATTTGGCAATGTTGCATACATTTAAAACATAAAGGAATTTCAACTGCTTAATCCTTTCTTTCTCTTCTTTTCCAATGCCCAATGCATAAACAAAATAAAAACAAACAGAAAGTGCTTGTTGAGATAATAGCAGGATGACCCCATTTCCAGTGTCACCTTCCAGATTCAGTTATGTCATTGTTTCCTCCAGGGATGCAGACTGGATTTCCTGGCTTTTCACTTGCCTACTTTTTACCTTATTTAAAATTCAGCTAGGGAAGACACCAGTTTCCTATTTTATTTTTCTTTCTTGGATCCATAATAATAGTGAATTGAACACATCTGAACAAGGATCCTTTTGGCAAAAATAACATTAATCAGAACAACTAAGACTTCTTCTTTTGCCTAGTAAATGTTAATAATGAATAGCTATTTCATCTTCAAAGTACATTGTCATATATGTTTTGCAGAGGTTGAGTAACCGGAACACTATACATATAGCTTTAGTAAACAGCACAGAAAATTGTATGGCAAATTTTTAAAGAAAACTTAAGCATAGGACTACTCTAGGACCCAGCATCCCTTCTCTGGGGCTATATCCAAAGGAAATAAAATTATTTCATCAGAGATATATCTGTTCTTGTATATTAAATGCAGTGTTATTTAAACAGCCAAGATAAAGAAACAATTTAAGTGTCAATCGACAGACATATGGATAAAGGAAGGAATGAATACACACATTATTATATAAAAGTGGAGTGGTATTAGACCATAAAAAGAACACATAAGTGCTATTTGCCACAAGTAGACGTATGTGGAGGACATTATACTAAGGGTATAACCACACAACAGAAAGAAAAGTATTGTGTGATCCAACTTTCATGTGGAATCTGAAAAAATAATTTAGTTATATGAAGATAGAGAATAAAACTGTGGTTAACAAGGGTCATGATGGGTGGGAAATGGGGAGATGTAGGTCAGAAAACTGAAAGTAGCAGATACCGGTGATGAACAAATTAAGAGACCTAACGTAGAGCATGGAAACTGTGGTAGGTAAACTAATCAAGTTGGAATTCATGCTAAATAAGTAGACTTTAGCTGCTTTTGCTTCAATAATGAAACAAAAAAAATGAAGAACTATGAGATGATGAATAATATGTTCATTTTTTATACTAGCCTGATTACTATGCACCCAGATATAGTGTTGTATATCTTAAGTGTGCACCATAAAAATGATTTTAAAAAAATCTCCACAAACCAAGTGCACCAAATATTCTTGACACCAAATCACAAATCAAAGTGTTCAAATATAAAATTACTGTTCTTCCCATATCCTATAAAGTAAGAAGATGTAACTGCATCTTGTTTCTAGGGCACTACTGATAAATGAAGTCATTTATCTCCTGCAGGATCCTCACTGTGTTCCTCCTAAGATAATGCAGACCTTTTCCATTTTGCTCAGGGATCTACGGGCCCATTCCCCGTACAACTGGGAAGACTGAGCTCATGATGGGCATCTCTCATCCTTGCCCCCTGATCTGTTTGCCCCTAACCTTTCACTTTTCCTTTAGAATTTAGGGAAAACCTTTTTCTTCTTTTATGTGTTGGAAGTTAATCTGTCTTCTTTGATCAGATTACACAGTGCCCGCCTTTAGAGACTCTTCACTACCATTCCTATTTGCTGGTGTTGAGCTCAAGTTCTTCCTCTAACTGAGTTTCTTCTTCCAGTTTTTCATGACCTTACAATGAACCTCACTGTTTTATGTGTGGTGTGGATGCTCTGTGTAACAACTTCCCTCTGAGAACATTTGACAGTGCCTATCTCTTCTAGCAATGGCTTGTTTTTCTTGTCGAAAATTCTTCAACGAACTACCTGTAGGTCTCATTTTGCTTCTCTTAAAATATCCCCTAGATACCTGATTTATTTTCTGATCCTCAAATCAGCTTCTTTCAAATTGAAGTGTTTGATCCTTACTCACTGCACCTCCTGTTCATACCTGAATAATCTTTCCAGTGTTTTGAGTTTTCATCATGTCCAGATCAACATGTGGGTGATTCCATCATGTGAAACACTAAATTAGTGATTATACTAATGAATAGTAATTTATTTTTTATTTGGGATTAAAGCTACAATTCTCATATGCTACAGACAGGTGAGTCTTGGTTTCTTCCAGGCTTTGAATATCTGGGTTTTCCATATAATTATCTAAAAAAGATGAAATATTTTAAATTTACTATTTGTGCACCTTAAATGTAATAAAACTTTGTTGGACATAATAAGGCTTCATATCCTTCTAACCTTATAACCAGTGTGTTCTCTTTTTTCCCCAACACTGTATTTAGGTCTCAATTTATATAGTAAGCATATTTAATGTAGGGATAAAAAGGAAAGATTTTTCCAAGTTTTATAACTTCATGGACATACTTTACATAAGATGTATAAGAAAATATCAGAGACATTCTCACACATGAGTTATATTGCCATGAGAAACTATACTATATATGAAAAATAAACAGTTTGAATAGAACAATTTAGAAAAGTTGGTGAAATATAGTAGATCTGTAGAGAGTAGCTCTGTTCTTCCATAAATGCATTATATTTATTTATTTATTTAATGCAGATTTCATCCTTTCAATAAGGTGATGTATGAGAGAACTTCCACTCGAATGTTAATCCCCTTTCATTTCTTTACATTGGAATTTCCTTCCCGTGCTTTTTTACATCCATTATTTCACTCAAAAGTTTTCCAAAAAATTACACTTGTTTCCAATGTTCCTGGAGCTCAGATTCTTTCTCTAAGGGTCTGGATAAGATTTTCATCTTACTAGAACCAAGAGTCCTAATGCTATCACTTATGTACCCTCTGACCCGCTTGACCAGCGAGGCGCCAATAACGAAACGTACACTCTTGTTGCTTGCGGAGATCTCTCTTTAATCAGGAAGTTACCCTGCTTATATAGCGAAAGTAGTCCAATCAGCAGGTTGTTGCTATGAGGAAGAAAACTCTGCCGGCTCCTATTGGTTGTCCCTAGGCGGTCAGATATTGCAAGCCTACGAACCAGGAACAGCACGAGATCAGCTGACCAGGCTTGGCCACCTGCCAGCCGCCATCTTAAAGCTGCCTGTGAGGAGTGGCCTCCGGGTGCCACCCGCCACAGCCTCCGTTGTTTGTTCCCGCCACGTCAGTGATGGACCCTAAGAGGTCAGGAGGCATTCCAAAGCAAGGTATTTCAAAAGTTTCACATATATTTTTATAAAGAGTTAATGTGGTGGTTCAGTGGTTATGGTGCTTGCCTGGCATTTGGAAGGACATGGGTGGGTACCCCAGCTCCACTTATGCAATGAAAACCAGATGTAAAACTAAATCAAAATTGATTCTATCTTTTGTCTCTCACTGTCCGTCTCTCTTAAAAAAAATATATGTATTCACAGCTATATCTGAAAAGTGCATAAATTAATTATGTCGGCATAACTATGCAGAATTCTTTTATACAAAAGATTCTTTGATGAAGAAAGGCTTAAGTGCTAAAGTACAACTTTTATACGTAATTGATAACTTTTATCAATTAACTGCTTAATCTAATCCTTGGCTTCTCTGTAGGTTTGAATGTGGAATACTTTTCTATTCTTTAATCTTTATTTCAGATCATTATATCTAGAATAATTTAAATAGAAGTTGGGCTTTAAATAGACGTATATAAAGACTTTTCATCTCAGTGGGCAAACTGCCCTCATCATCTGCTTTTATCGGTTTTCTCTCTTTCGTCCCTCCTGGAACTGGAACTCAGTCTCCATTCTCTGCAATTTGATTTTATTTCATAATCTGTATCTCAATTCAGGACTAAAATACTGTGTTCTTACACCAATCTTAGTAATTTCATGGCTAAATCATAATTCTCAAAATATTATATAATTTAGGATGGAAAGTATCTTGTACTTCAATATTCATATAAGAAAGAGTGCATTATTGAGTTTCCTTGTACACTTACATGTGTAAAGTATCAACAATAAGCAACTCTGCAAATCGTAAGCAAGTTCACCGTTGTATTTCATGCATGTCAACTGCTGTGCAAATTCTAATGGGATGGGACACAATATTTTCACCAAAAGAGAGCAGAATTTGAATCCTATAAAATAAGATCTTTATTTGATCATAAATGATTTGATTTTCATGTTGACTTTGGGATCTAAAAGAAAGAAACAAACACTGAGTCTGTAGAGAAGTCTCCTTCTTGCTTTGAACAGACACCAAACTCTCTATATCTCTGTATAGATTCAAGATTTTGGCATTGTCCTATTGTCTATCCCTGTACCTGCCCAGACTCATGGGTAGGTGCTGAACCACCACAGATTCATTCAGGTCGCTGTGGCCAGGGAGGTGGAAACACATCTGTTGAATGCAGGCAAAACAGAAGAGGTCCAGATGGCAGAAGTAATGAGGGTGAGCAGCAAAAAGGAAAATTCCCCAAAGATGTACCAATGGCATTACTACATCTGCTGGAAGAAAGGAAGCCTGAAAAGGGAACCAGCATGGTTTCCGGACATCTGAACGAGCAGACTCAGTCAGGGGCTACTCTGCAGGATTACATTTAGAGTGGGCTGGCCCAGGGAGCAGAGGGAACAGGAAGAGAGCAATGATGGGTATTTTGTCTGATTTCTTTTGTGAGATCATGTCTCCAGGTTTAGAAACAACAAATATGTACAAGCAATTAAAATGAGTCTGGTTGCCATCATCATACATTCAACAGAAGGGTAATTTTCTTGCAAAGCATCTGAACAATCCAGCACCACCATCACCGACAAGAAAAATCTCTTGCTCTTGCTAAAGTCTTTTCAGTTTCCTTCCCTTTTTCAAGGAGAAAGAAAATGGCTTAATTTGCCCCTGTATAAAGGAACTGAAGACATTCACGGGTGCTAAATGTATGAAGAGGTTATTGGTTTTTCATCACTTACCCCCATAGAATTGACAGGAAACAAGAACTTTCTTTGTTATTTTTCATATAAAAATTAGGTCACTGAAGGGAAAGATATCAGGTTTATTTATATGCTGAATAGTTTACAATATGTTTTAGTAAGATTTCAGTTCATGCAAAAATAAGGTCTTTTGATCTTTTTTCTTTTTTTTCTGTACCTTATGGAAGTTGCTAGTATTGATGGCCAGTGCCATCTTTTCAGGACAATAAAATAATTTAAACATATACTTTTATGTGCATATTTAGGTGAGAAGGAAGGCAGTTCCCAAGAAAAGGATAAGACAGGGAAGAGATAAGCTGAAGAAATCATGCCCCTGCTACAACCCTAAATTTTAGAATGTAAAAATTAAGATGATGAAAATAAGTTTTCTATTTCTTCTGTATTTGATGAGAATAAAAATGCAATGCTGTTTTAAGTTTGGAAATACATGCCTATGAAGGGGATTATGGTTCCATAGGCTACCAAAATTGGAAATGAACAAATTTTGCTCCAAATAGGGAAATGGAGTTGGAGCAGGAATTAGTGATTAATACCACTGTGTGTGTGCGTGTGCACACACATGCGCACACACACAGACACACACGATACACACACAAGTTGGTCCATGGCTTCCTAAATCTGTTTCAAATTAGCTTTCAATGCAACTTATTTGAAGATATTTCTTACCCCCAAAGAATAAAATTCAACAATGAAATTTTCTCCTGTAATGAACAGTATACCAGAAAATGAATTTCGAAAGCATTTAGTGTACTTCTTTGAGGATTTCCATAGCTATTAAAATTTGGCATACTTAACAGTTTGAAGGGAAGTACAACTTGAAAACATTTTTTAATACTGAAATTTTCCTCATTCCATGTTGAATAAGGAGGCAATTAGTAAATTTAAAAGAGCCTTCCAATGTTTTTTCATGCTTGATCTAAATACTCTACAATATGTTTTCATGTTTTTGTAGATTTCTCCCTAAATGCAGGGCTTTTTCTGCCACACTGTGCATTCTCTTATAAAGGATTCCTGTGAATGATCAAGCTGGAACCAGAAGAAGTAATGCTTGTAAGATATAAATCCTCATAATAAGAGGAACTGGTATTTAATGAGTTCTTATACTAGCCACTAGTTTAAGGGATCTGCAAGTATGATATTATTTAGTCACACAATAACCCTATGAAGGAAACTGTATTATCAGGCGTATTTTGTGTGAAGAGACACAAATCCAGATGGATTAAATAACATTCTTAGATTCACACAGCTAGCAAATTGCTGAGCTAGATTTGGAGCAAGACAGTCTAGCTTGGGAGTTGCAATTTAAACAGAGTCAGTGTGATCCTGGATTCCATTCATTTAGTGCCCTGTCTTTATTTGTTTGAATGTAGGTTGTATTTGCCAAAGTTAATCTAAAAAGTGACACCAAAAAATCATGTATAGGGCCTGGAGCAGTGGCTCAGCGGTTATAGCGCTTGCCCGGCAAGCACTAGTACATGAGTTCAAACCCCAGCACCACGTACACAATGAAGTCTCAGAGCAACAAAAGCCACTTGAAAAACTAAATAAAATTGTTTCTCTCTTTGTCTCTCTCTCTCTCCGTGTCCCTCTCTCTTAAAAAAAAAAACAAAAATCATGTGTAGGGGCTGGAGCGGTGGCTCAGCAGTTATTGTGCTTGCCTTGCATGCCTGAGTCTGCGGGTTCAAACCCCAGCACCATGTACGAAATGAAGATCGCATGAAAAACTGAATAAAATTAATTCTCTCTCTTTTTTCTCTCTCTTTCTCTCTCTCTCTCTCACTGTCCCTCTCTCTTAAAAAAAAAAAATCGTGTGTATAGATTCATCCAGTCCAGTCAGTCAACTCTTATTATCACGAATGCCCATGCAATAAATGACATGTATAATGCAGGGAGCCTAAGCTTTAGCTACAGATGCAAAACAGGACTTAGGTTCATGAAATAGAAAGCAAAATGTAGTTTTTAGAATAAGACTATTATTTTAAGGATTAGTGGTAGAAAGAGCTAAATAGGACAGATCCAACTTCATGTAACAAATAACTTCCGAAAAATTAATAGCCCATCGGCCTCTCCAGGGTAGGCAAGGTCTGGGGCATACAGACACTTGAGTTTTCTATTGAATGAGCTAAGAGGAATTTGGAGTTTCCCAGGTCAGTTCTATAGAGAAGAAGAGATGAGAAATGAAAGAGAAGGGGAAGAAAAGAGCTGGACTCCACCTGTACTGTGACTACTGAGAAATTCCTGAGGGTGAAGTGGCTAAGGGTTTTTAGACATAGGAAGTCTATTTTTAACAGTAGCTTGCCCCCAGGTCTGCTGTTTTCTCAGCCCTCTGTAGTATTTTAGGAAATGAAGAAGGAAAGCAGGTGAGTGTGGAGCAGATGTCATGAGCATGAGGTGTGACCCAGGTAAAGTTTAAATATTTCATCTAGAATCAGGGAAAGAGTAATGTTGAACAATTCAACTAGCACTTGCCAAGAAAAATCTTAAGAGTTCTCTAATTAAATTATCACTTCAAGAGTAAAAATGATTGACATTGGTAGGCAGTTTCATATGGTTAGTTTAAACATGATACAACTTAGTAGTTATAGAATTATCAGTCTTTTTTAAAAAATGCATTGAGAATGTATTCTGAAGTAGCTCCAAAGTTGCTTCCATTTGGTGAGTGTGTTAATCCCCATTGTGGGCTAAGGAGTCCAGAGGGAGGTGTGCTGACCATGTCTACACTGGGAATGCAGTAGTGTTGAGAAGCAGTTCTGCAGGGGGCTGCTCAGAAGGACCACATCACAATTGGTCAAAGCTAAAGACAGTGCCTGCTTTAAATTTTTTTTTTTTTAATTTGCAATGGTGTGAAAGCAAACACATTTAGTAGAAATCCTAATTTAAATATTGAATTTTGATCTTTTCCCAGGCTGGGAATATGCAGTTCTTTTTCTGATGCTGGGCAGTGAGCCACAGCTTCCACATAGCCACACAATTATGAGATTAAACACTGGGTACGCATATATATGCCACATAGTTTAGTAGTGATCTCCTGTAGCCTAAGTGTATCATGTGCTTTTTTGCCTTCAGATGTTTTCACCTTTTAATTAGATAATCAGGATATAACTCCATCAGGAACTAAGAAGCAGCTATATTTGCAGGCATTGATCAAAGTAGGGATAGGAGAACAGGAATGGAGTCAAATTAGCAATGCGCAGGCGCTGGGAAAGATGTGCTGTGTTCCAGCCATAGACATCTAATAAACTGGTAGGGATCCAGATTGCCTTCTTTTTAATCACAGTCCCTTGATTTTTATCTGGAGAATCAGATGATGGGAAACATGGACCTGCCTGCTCTATCTGGATCTGTGATCCTCTGGGAAAGTTATGCCCCCTTCCTCCTGTCCCCCTCCCCCAGTGCACACCCCCATTCCCTCCTTCAATAGACTCCCTGCTCAGTTCTACACAATTATATCATCGTATTTACCAGTGAATGTTTCTAGTTCTAGAATTCAAAGGGATTTAAATGCAATACAGTTCTCCAAATGGATGTCCAAGTGTCAGGCCTAGGGTTTTATTTGAGCCTTTGGTAGGAATAAAGTTTCTCTTTCTGATCTACTGGAGATATGAGTATGATGCGTGGAGCTCTTGATGTCCATTTTGCATTTTAAGGCAACGGTTCATCTCAGGACAAAAACAAGAGGCAGGAGAACAAAGCTTGCAGTTTGATCCTGTACATCCTCCTGGATGTTAAGTACTTGGGGACAGTCACCCCTGAAATTGGAACTCTTCTACCACATTTTTGTTTTGCAAATAAAATTTGTTCTTTATCACTCAGTTTAAGTTGGATCTTCCTGTATGAGAGAATAAAAGAAATTTAACTGATATAATAGGTATGTCCGAGAGTGAGAGAAGAATAGCAAAATCAGTGACGGGTGATTAGGACTTCGCATCTTGGACTCCAAGAAACGTAGGAGGAAGGCTTCTGTCCTAAAGTAGCAGAACACTGCATTCTGTGTGGCTTTGTTATGCATCTGTATGGGTTCATTAAGTATTCTTGAATAATCTAGATTCCACACTGGCTTACCCATTTGGTTTAGTCAGTTTTTTCACTGCTGTGACTAAAAGATTTGCCAATAACTTTAACAGAAGAAAAGCTTATTTAGGGGTTCATGGTTTCAGAGGTCTTAGTCCATAGACTCCTGGGCCCATCCCTTGGGACTTGAGATGAGGCTGAACATCATAACAGATCCAGGGAGCAGAAAGAGAGACTCAACACCATATACAAAATATATGTCCTAAAGGCACACTTTCAATGACCCAACTTCTCCAGTCACACTCTACCAGCACACAATTACCAGTTAATCTCTATCTTTGCATTTTCACCCATGAGTTCTGGGGGACACCTTTCATTCAAGCCATTACACCATTGTTGGGCTAAGTGGAAAATAAACTGCTTCAACTGTGTAGTATCCATAGTGAAAAGTAATGCATTCTCCAGTAAGAATTACTGATAATAAGACAGATCAGTAGTTGATACTTTATCCTCCAAACCAGAGTCATGGCTATGGAAACATGATTTCTGGTGCTGGTAATCACAGTGAGGCCTGCTGTGGTCCCTCTCAGGGTCCTCGGTTTTCATTGTTTCAGTGCATACTGATGGCTTCACAGTAGGTACCCGAGCTCACCACCTATTGGCTTTCTCTGGCATCCTGAGGTCTAACACTGAGCTAGCCTGAAGGTAGGTCCTCAGGAAGCATCCTCAGCCAGTGATGGAAAGGAATAAGAGATAAATATCTCAGCTTCTGAACTTTTTAGGTGGGACAGCTAAGCATGTGCTGTACTTCTCTGAAAAGCTTTGACTGAGTTGTCATCAGCTGAAAAGCGCTTCCTGAATCCCCCTCTTCTGGGGGGTCTTCCCTTCTGTGTCTAACTTTCCCATTCCCCTCCTTTGGCTCCTGAGATTACCTCCTAAATAAACTTTCTTGAACTCAAGTCCTTCCTGGTCCCTGGAACTGATTCTGTTACAATGTGGGTTTCCAAAACAAATGTTGATATGTGGAGGGTGAACATAATAGGGCAAAAACAGCAAAGAAAAGTCTTTGTAACAAAAGCCTAAAAATAGTGTAATTTAAGTAGGGAAGTTCAGAATCTGGTCCATATGTAGGTGAGTTGTCTTTAAATGAAAATACCCACTGATAGGAACCATAGTGAACAAACACCCTCAGAAATAACACCACACATTTTAGTAAACATTATTTCCAATCTTGAAAGTAAATATGATTGGCTTTTTTCCTCTTTCCAACAAACTATTCACATCTTCTGTGTCCGTCCTGTCATTCTGCACCTTGGCCTTTGTAGATAATGAAGGGATACTCAATACTCAAAGAAATTGACCCAGAAAGTTTTTATCTTTGAAAAAAAAATCTGAAATCCTTTCTGTAATAGATTGATGTGCATTTTTTCCAGGAGACAATAGCAAAAGAGTTACAATCAACTTAAGCAAACTTCACTCTCAGAAATCTGGGATTTAACTGTCAAGAAACCTCAGCCTGAAGTTTAATAGCTTGTGAACCATAACTTGCTTCCAGTAACTAGTTCTTCTGGTAATTATCTGCATAGAACCCAAAAGAACAGGGGCTGTTGAATTCCTAATTTTTAGGAAGTTGGAAAGAAAATCCCAGAGGAGTTTTTAAAAGCCCAAATATATCTATTCTTGAAATAAGCTGAGATTTGAATACCTGTTCTCAGGAGTAATAGGTTCAATCCTAGATGGGAAAGACTCAGGATGAGATAATGATAGAGCCAGAAACAAGAAGAAAAAAATGCATCAGACAGGAACATATTGCCCACAGGAAAAGATAGCTGACTGTATCGAGCAACAGGGCATTAATCAGTGAATTGATCCCACCCCAAACACTTTGTTAGTATTTTACTTTAATTTCAAAATAAGGACAAATACCATATCCTCTGCCTCTTGAAAAACAGAAATAAACATAATAATAAAATCCATTTTAATGGCCAGTGACCGTTATACTTTCCACTTTGTAATCTCATCGCATTCATTTTCTTTTTGTTCCCTGCTCTCTCTTTAGGTTGGCACATTGATTTGAAATTCAATGAAAATCTCATTAAAAATATTTTTGGAGGCAATCCAGGGAGCAAGAAGGGGAGAATGACCTATGGGTAGTCCAGAATGCAGTGAATGTGATGCTGATTCACACATTTCTTTCTGAACACTGTGGTCCCTGATCTGTTGTTTATGTACCTCATTATTCCTGTGACTCAGATGACACATCTGTCCCCTAAAAAAGAAAAGAGAACCTTGAGCTCCTGGAGGTCTACATGACCATTTTCTACAGCAATGAGCAGTAAACTCCCAAGACTTGTCAGAGTGATTGGCCCTGACCCCAGGATAAGTGTGGGCAGGGTTCCAAGTTGAAAGCCTGCCTTCTTAGCAGCACCAGGACTGAAAACACAGTGTGAGTCTAATGGGCTGGTTGCATCGGTCTCATTCCATAGCATGCGATGTGTGTACACATGACAAAGAGATGGAAGCACTCCAGTCTAAGATGGAAATAAATACACAGAGGATTGTATTTTACCTAATTCATATAGGCTCTGTTGAAGAGTAAAAGGTAACTGTGTGTCCTTTTTTATTTTCATAAATTGAATTTTTGCACCACTGATAATTTAGTTCAAAACACACACACACACACACACACACACACACACACACACACACACAAACTGGGAGATATTAATCCAAAGCTAAATATCTCAAGCTGAAGAAGAGATTGCACTGAAGTGTAGGAAAAAAACTGAAGTTTGTAGAAATGAAATTATAGGACAATCACAAGCTGTTGTAAATTTTCTCTCTCTTCTATTTTAAAGGACATGAGGCATAGGAAGTTAGAGGTAGCCTAATATAATTCATCATGATTGAATTTATATTCTTCAAAATTGGGCAATTTATACTCATGGAGTGTGTTTTATCTTTTATTCAAAAGAGATTGTGATTTTTTTCTCTTATTTTAGAAATGAAGAAAATGAGTCACAAAAGGTAATGTTTGCAGATCATTACCTATCAGGGAAGAACTCAAAATTCTTGGCCCAAAAGAGGTAGCACAGTGTCATAAAACTATGCCTTTTGCAGCAAGGCAGATTTATGTTCTCATGAGCCTTTTCTAAAATGTCTGAAATTTGTGGTGCAAAGTATTATAAATCAGAAGGTTTTTGGAAATTTTGGTGCAAGCTTTGGGGTATAGAATCAGTATAGTATTTTCAGAATGACTAAGTTATGAGGTTAAGGCTGAATACATCAGGATTCATTCTGGAGATGATAAAGACATACTTTAAATATATTTCTAAGGTCAAGCTCATCTTAGTTCTGAGTGCATTTGGTTTAAGAAATCTGTAGATTTACAAAGAACTTGAACCATAGTTGTGTAATTAATTTTACCACCCCTCATTTAAATGCTGTCACAGAATGAGAGTTTCCCCTTAACAGGTGAATTTTCTCAAAAACAGTGAAAGGAGGAGCCACACGGGAAAAAACCTTTAGAAGTCATCAGATTCAAATTTAATTCAGGTTCCCTTTGGAAGAGACTGGTTGAAAATAATTTCACAATTTGTGTCTTCTTTTAATGTCCATAGTTCTTCTTTATGTACTGTTTCCTTTTTATTTCGAATGTTTAACATTTTCATTCTTCCGTGTCTCTGTTTCCATTGTGGCATGGTTGTCAGGATGCTGGGAGACCCTTCTCCGTTGGCAGTGGTCTCAGCCTTCTGTCTTTCATCTGCATGCCTTTCCTTCTCTGTCAATCCCAGCTCAGATATTTTCTGTGTTCCCCATTTTCAGTGTTCCTAGTTCTGAATACTCTAGTATAAAGCACAGTTTTCATATCCTTTTGGAACAAATATAAAGTAGACTATTTTCAACAGACAGTGTCTTAGCTGTTATTTAGTGGACCCAGGATAACTTTTGCTATTTCTCTTCTATTCTGTGGCTCTACTCATTCCTAGTTCTGTGTTCTCTTCAATTATTGATCTTCGGTTGTCTTTGTGATTTATTCTCTGCTAACTGTATATACTCATGTTTCCAAGTGTTCTTACTTCAGCTTTCTGTCCTTCTAAATAACGTTATAACATTGTCCCTGTGCTCCTGACATCATTTCTCCCATTTCTCAAGCAAGGAAATTGATAAAAAGAGAACTTACTAAAATTCTTCCAAGGTCCAACAAGAATCAAAGCTTACATTTGAGCAATGCTGAGCTTCTTTCTACCACCCACCTATGTTTCTGTGAGGCAGGGTAGGTTATGGTAACAAGATCCACTAAGTTTCCAGGGCTTAGGCAGTGTTACCTTCTTATTTCTACACATAGTGCTTCCTGTTACTCAAGTTCTTTATTTTACATGACTTTATTCTGAGATCCTAATTTGGCAAAAACTCCACCTTCTAGAAGGTTGCTGGTTTTTGGTAGCAAGGAAAAGAGAATTGGGGAGTTGAGCAAGAGTAAAAACAAATGAAAATAAAAATCATGCATCATTTTTGCTCATCTGTCATTGGCCCAAGCACCAAACATGGTTGTAGTTCCAGAGGGCCCGGTCACTGTGAGTGGAGCACAGCTTACCAGCTTCCTGTGAGGTAGGATGTGTATCATGTGTTTGCTCATCGGAGCAGACTCTTTTTCTTTTCTGCATCTGAATTCCATTACTTCCTTCTTAACAGCACCACACTTATTGTAGCGAATAAAATAATTTCCTCTGCACCATGTTGTATGTTTTTATAGGATGAATGCCAAAACAGGCACATCCTCCGTAAGCTGGCAAGGAACCTGAACTGAGTCAATCAATGACCTCTCCTGGGACTTGAGGCTTATGGTTTGATGCACAAACAGAAGGATGGACTCATTTATTCTGACACAGTTGACCCAATTATTGTTGCTCACAAGGTCATGACTCTGGCTCCGTGCTGTGGGTATATGTAGTTTTCCACTTCAGGGTTCATATAGTGGAAGTGTGATCTTGTTGAGAGGGTGGAATCTTAAAGAGGTGGGACCAGGTGGAAGATCCATACATTGTACCCCATGGAAGGGATTGAGGAAGTTCTCATGGGATCCTACTTCATTCTCACTATAAGAGTGAGTCCACCCACCCAAATTACTCTTTTGCTTCCTGTCTGGCAAAATGATCTCTCCCTCAAATGGCTCCCATCATTATGATGGGTTCTGTCATGAAGTCCTTACCATAGTCAAGTTGGAGCCAGCACCATGCTTCAAACCAAAGAGGTTAAATGAACCTCTTTTCTTTATAATTCTACCCAATCTCAGGTATTTTGTTTTAGTAATGGGAAATGCACTAATACTTTCTAGATAGTTCTAGAAATCTCTTCTGTTTCTAAACTATTTCCTTTGTTTATTTTGTGAACTTCCTCACAATCTCCTTTCAGTGTGTGAGTGTCTGTGTGTGTCTTACTTGTTTTTGCACAAGATGGTGGAGTTAAATTTCATTCTTACAAACAATCTAAATTTATGCACAATACTCAATATTATGACAATATGCTAGGGATAGTTAGAGTATTCCAATGTGAAGTTGTAGAATGTATGTGCTGTTACATTAAAAAGTATAGAATCAGAAATAAACTAATAATGATGTTAATATTTATATAGCCTTAATTAATAATATAGTAAGTGTTAAGAGACCGTGAGAAATCAATGAGAACTTTCTAAGGAAATATGTTGACCTCTTTACTGTAGGATGCTTCAATTCAGATTGCTCAGCACCCAGGTTAGAATCAGCTTAGTGATAATAGGATAAGCACTTCACTAATGTGATTCTGAATGAGCAATTTTCATATTAATGGCTTTCTCACTGTATTAATGAAAACACAATTTGCCAGTATAATGGGGACATCACTTAAATTAGATCAAAATTGCTAACATGAACAGGGCTGTTAATAAAGCAGTACCATTGTATATGCTAATGGTTTTCCTATTGTATTAACAATGTTCTTATATCTAAAAATTTGTATTACATTAGAAAAAATGTACTGTTTTATTGATGGCATGAGGATGTCACTTACTGTATTGCAAGTCATTGCTATCATAGAAACACTGCTCAGGTCTGTCGGTAGCTGGGCAGAAGTCAAACAGAAAAGAAAATCGTACACTGGAACTGACAGTGAGCATTGTTATCACCCAAGGCTTTTTAATTCTGGAATGATTCTTCTCAGTCTTCTGGCATAGCTTAGAAGCTATTGGAGAGAAAGAGAATGTTATAAGAAAAAGAAAAAAAATTGAATACTGTTGTGATGAGCTTGTAAGAATGACTATTTCCAGCTCTAGGTTACATTGCTAGGACTTACATAACTGGATAGTTTAAATAACAGAAACCTGTTTTCTCACAGGTCTGAAGGTTGGGATGCAAGACTACAGTGTTAGCAGGGCTTGTTCTTTGTGAGGACTGGGAGGGAAGGATCTGTTGCAGGCTTCTGTCCTTGTCTTATAGATGGCAATCCTCTCTCTGTATCTTCACCTCATTTCATCAGTACATCTGTGGACAGATTTCTTCGTATCATTGGCTTTGAACATCTTTTTAACTTAACAACCTCCGTAAAGACCAAGTCTCCAAATACATACACATTCTGAACTATTGTGACTAGGGCTTCAACATAAGAATCTCATGGAGTGCAGGAGAATTTCTTACCTAACACCCTTCTTCAATTTTAATCTTCTAGTCATATATACACATGTATTTATAAAACATTTATTTGTAAATATGTAAAATTTAATATAGCTAGATTATCAAGTTGTTCATAATTATTCAAAGTGTTTTGATTTATATTTTCATATAAACCTTTAAAGCCATATGTTTTAAATATTCTGATTTCATGAGTCTCTTCCTTTCTTTTCTAAATAACTTTAAACTAATGGAGAGATCTCAGCACACTGGCTTTTATTATTTAACATATTCTAAAAATGTACAGTACCCCAAATTTGGCTTCAGAGTGACAGGGTGAATGGCCATTTTTTCACAAGACCATTTCACCTTAAGCTATAAAGGGTGATCTTGGTTATTAAGGACCTTTAAATCAATTGGTTTAGTTCCTTCTCTTGTAGTATCTTATCTAATGAAAGTAACAGCTCTCATGTTAAAACAGCTGTTAACATTATTTCTCTTCATTTTCTTTTTAATTTTGCACAATCTGGGAATATTATCAAACAATAAAAATGGCCTACATTCATTGCCAGGGTAAAGAAAAGAAATGAGAATTTTAGATGACTTTAAACCAAAACTCAGAATAATCTTAGTAAATTAATCTTTATGAATATAAACGAAATTGGATTTATCAGATGATTTTAAGCTGCATTTCATGTAAATCAATAGGCAGTGTAGATCATTTTAGTAAAGCAATTGATTTTTAACAAACTTTTTATCATTAATATCTGTAGAGAATCATTTTCATGTTTTCTTAGTTCAAAGGAAAGAACTTGCTTATTGACTTCGAAACTGGTACCAACTTAGATAAAACATTTGCAACTCGAGGAAACCGGATGCAGGCTTTTTAATTGTGAAGTGATATAATGTAACATAATCCTCAAAGAATGCATTTGAATATAGTGCATATGTATTTGCATAGTAATGAATCCACAAAATAAAGTGTATGGAATTAGGTGAGAGCTAAAAATGAAATAAGATATTGCCAGCAAGGAAACATGTGGCTGCATCACATTAAATTGAAATGGAAACTCTTCCTTTGAAACTCATTCTAAATTCATTTTTGTACTTAAGGAAAATAGTATTTGGGGAAAATATTTTCTAATCTTAGGGTGTGACAGATCGTATTATATGACATATTATATTCTTGACTGGAACAAGAATCAATGAATGTCTCAAAGAATAACACTTTTCTTTAGTAAAGTTTTTCCTTTGATAAAGCATTTTCACATATTAAGCAAAACAATAGAAAAGAAATACATATGCTGAACATTTATGATATGCTAGAAACTGCTTTGGCTTTTTACATGCATAACTTTATTTAATCTTCACAACAAGATTCATCTTAGGTTTAAAATATAAAAACAATCTCCAAATTTTAGATGGAAAAAAATTTGGCATGAAGAGATTAAAAAAGTTTTCCAAAGCCACACAACTAGTAATTGTAGAAGGTTTAGTCTTGTTGGTGTCACTCCAGACCTGGAGGTGCAAAACCATCAAGTTACATTGTCTGTGTGTGGTGTTCCCATTACACATCCACTGGTCCTCAGAAGAGCTTGTGACATCTTTGTGAGTTGGTATTATCATGACTTTTTCAGAGTAGCCTTACAGCTTCTCCTGTGTTACACAACTAATAAACAGTGCAGCCCATTGGGTACCAAATCTTTTGGCTCAGATGATTGACAATGTAGCCTGTCTGGTCAGCATGTCTCTTTATTTATTTATTCTCTCTTCCTCAGAGTTCAAAATACAGGTATCTCCCTAAAAATGGTTCATTTCTTCCAGGTCCTGGACTTAGAGGTTTGCGTTATAGAGTGACCACATGGGATATCATTCTAACCATGCAGTTACCGAAAAGTACCTTGAATTATATCTGATCATTCAACAAAGGGATGTCTTGTACCAGTTGATGCCATCTAATCCAGAATGGGACATCGTAAGATCCTTTTCTGTGTATCTGTGCAAGACCAAAGTGCTTTCAGGAACAAAAACAAGAGCAGATGAAGTGATGTGCCAAAATATGTATGACTACTGGCCACACTGGCAGCTCCTGTTGCACCTTACTGTCACCCACATGTCCCTCATTCATTTAACAAATAATCATAATCTGCTACACAAAAGCATTTTTCTAGGTACTGGCTTTTAAGGATGTGAATAAAATGGGGTTATCTGTCTGCGTATAATTAATGATTTAATGAGAGAAGATGATTGATCAACAGAATAAGCCAGTACAAAATATAGAGTAGAAGATGGTAGTAACTGCTAAGAAAATACAGGAAAGGACTGGCATGGAGATGCCAAAAATATGGCGTTGTCATATGAAATAAGAGTGCATTTGTTTCCTGTTGTCCTGACACAGCTTACCAGAGACATTGGATTAAATCACACCTATTCATTGTGTCTTACTTCTTGTGTGTAGGGAGTTCAGTTTCATTGGATCTTTTCCCTAGGATCTCACAAGTGTAAAACCAAGCTTGTATCTGGGTTCTGGTCTCAAAGGAGGACTCAAGGAAATAAGAATAACATTCAATGCTCTCTCAAGTTTTTGGAGAAATGCATTTTCTTGCTCTCATAAGATTCATGGTAATTGTATTGCCAAATTGTGTGCATCTAGGAATATGTGACAACTAATCCTAACATTACGTAAAACTATAATGTACTAATAAAAATAAATAAACAAAAATTCATGGTAGCTTGCTTATTCAAAAGCAGCAGTGGAGAGATTGAATCCTTGCTGCGAAAGTCTCTGACTTCAGAGCAGGGCTGAACACTGTTTTTAAAAGTTCATCTGATGGTGGATGCAGTGGCAGACACCTGTAATCCCAGCAGCTCAGGAGGCTGAGACAGGAAGATGGCAAGTTCAAAGATAGCCTGAGCAACTAAGCAAGGCCCTAAGTAACTTAGTGAGACCCGTCCCAAAATAAAACATAAGAAGGAGTGGGGCTATGGCTCAGTGGTAAGAGCCCTTGGGTTCAACCCCTGGTACCAAATAAATAAATAAATAAAAATTCATCTGATTAAATGAGGCTCACCCAAGATAATCTCCATTTTGCACTGCTTAGAAACCAACTGACAGAGGGCCTTCATTCGATCTTCAGAATCCCTTCATCTTTGCCATACAACATAACAGCATAGCAAGAGAGATGTTCCATCACCTTTGTCATAATCTGGTAGAATAGGTAATAATAATCTGGTTAGAAGTAGATCAGCTTCTTCCTGTACTTGAGGAAAACATTCCCAGAGGGGTATGACCTCAGAGAAAGGATTATAAAAGATGCCCAGAGTGGCCATGCCCACCATGGTGGTCAAGAAGATATCCTTGAGATGGTAATAGTTGAGATTCTACTTGAAAGAGATGAGGAATTAGGATTTGTGGATATAGGAAGGTGGGAGATCACTAACAGTAGGAATCCTAAAGGCATAGTTCTTGAGGCTGAAGCTTTCCTTGTGCATGTGAGGTGGCTGGCTCAGAGTGGGTGATATGAAAGACACAAAGGAATGAATTCAACCTAATGGTGGAGGGCAGAGAACACAAGGCCTTTGTAAGATTTTTGCCTTTGAAGCTTCTTAGTGGAGAGTGAGAAGACACATCTTACTGTGCTAGGAATACCATCCTGGCTGTGAATGGAGAATAGATGGAAGGAGCTGTGGAGGAAGCACCAGGGTTCATAGTGTGGGAATGGAGCACAGTAGCAGAGGTGGATTCGTGTCCAATTCTTGTGTATTTCAAGGTGAACACAACAAGATTTCTTAAGCAATTAAATGTAAGGATTTCTTAAGTGACCAAATCAAAAAGCCAGGGATGACATCAAGGTTTTTATATAAACTCTTTGTCACAACAGTTTTGCTTAAATAAACCTCTCCTATGCTTTACTATCATACATGCCAAATGATCTGTGTACCAGAATATTTATGGTAGCAGATTTTTAAAGATAAATTTTCCATTTGTGATAGTTTTGGATTTGCAGAAAAGTTAAAAAATAGTACCCAGAGCCTCCATGTATGCTGCATCTGGTTTTCCCCATTTTTAGCATCAACATTCCTAGGAGAATATGTGCCACATTTAAGAGACTCACATGGGTACACAGTGAAGGAACTCTACACTTGATTTGGATTTTACTACATTTTTTTTCTTATTGTGATTTTCTGTTCCAGGATCCCACCTAAGAGACCACATTGCATTTAATTATGCCATCACCTTAGGATCCTCTCCTTTGTGGCAGCTTTTCAGGCTTTCCTAGGTTTTGATCAAGCTGGTTGTTGGGAGGATCACGTGGTCATGTGTTCTTACCATGTCCACCCATGTAGTTTGTTTATGTCTTTCTCATGGGTAGCTTGAGATTAGGGGTTTGGGGAAGTAGACTGCGGTGGAAGAATGTCATTCTCAGTATAGCATGTGCCTATTATCAATGTGACTAATCACTTAAGGTGTCAGCTGGCAACACCTTGCCACATTAGGTCTCCAGGTTCTATACTGTGCAGCTACTTACGTCATCCATGTTCTAGTCGTTGGAAGGTTATAAGCAAGTGCAGTTTACTCCAGGAGTGGAGAACTCAACTCTGCCTCATTGAGGTGGGGAATTCTTCACAGATTTGTGGGTACCCTCCAGGTATGTGTTTTACATATGTTTGTTTGTAAATGTACATATGCTTACATACATTAGCATGGAGTCTAAGATAATTAATACTCTGAATACCTTGTAGAGTTTGCATCTCAGCGTGCTTCGTGCTTTATAACCTGACACCACATTATTGATTATATTGCTCTTTCAGGTTTACTTATGTGTCCCTTTGACATGTTCCTAATTCTTTTGTTTATTGAGCACCTATTTATTTTTTGGACATTACAAAATTTGTCCTGCTCATCTTATCCATACTTCAGTTCTAGATGAAGCCATTTCTCCAAGGAATTCTAGTGCCTTCTATTGCACAGTAGTGTTAGGAATGAAGGTCCCTGGCATTGGATACTGTCTTTATTATACAAGAATATTTTTAATACACACACTTTTAGAACAATTTGTGTGTAGACTTATAAGATTAATTAAATACATTAGGGTAAAAACATCTAATGCAATTTAAAAATAAGGCAGTGCTTTGTTATATGATATTTCAAGATTCAGCGTTATATGAAAATAAAGTGTGAATAGCATGTTATCAGGAATGTGCATGCATTCTAACATTTATGTAAGATCTAACATTCATGTAAGAGGAAAGCAAAGAATGATTGAGTGTGTGTATTGACAATATCCCTAGGAGGATGCACATGAAATTTCTAAATGCTATAGAAATAAAAGCTCAGTAACTATAGGGTGAAACCAGAGGGAGGCTTTTCATTGTGTTTGCATTTTTTGCACCCTTTGAATATAAAGCTAGTATCCACTGAAATGCATATGAACATCATGACCCACATATTTTAGATATGGTTGTGTACTACTCAAGATATGAAGATGTAAAGTAAATAAGAACAAAATCATGGTCTTCCAAACATCATTCTAAGTTCTTGCAATTATTGCTCCATTGAGGTGATATATTATTTTATGGCCTGATCTGCCTTAATTTGTTTTTTTCTTTATTTGCACATCTCAGTTCTCTCCTTCCATGTCACATCTTCTTTGGAGTTAGATTTAATCACCTCATATATCGTAGGCAATGTTTTTTTTTCTTTTGTTAAGCAATAAAACAAAACATGGCATTTCCTTATAGAAAAATGCTGTCTTTTCCTTGCCACATCAGTTTCCAGAAGGGCTTTTGACTTGAAGACAAATATGAGAGAAATTAATGAACCCACAGATCTGAGCATGCCCGAGACATTTAACCTTGCAATGGATAGAACCATGTTGGATGTAGGAAGACTGACATCTGGAACTGTGGCTTATAGTGATTTAGTTTGGAGTTGGCAGTCTAATGTTTTTTAAGAAGGATCACAGACCTAGGAAAACTTGGCAAATGTTTTAGTTACAGAAGCATCTAGGCCTTGAAGATACACTATAGTTTTTTTTTAGACCTGATAAGAATAATTTTACAGGAGGAAAAGTTATTTGGTGCTCAGGGTTTCAGAGGTCTCAGTGCATAGATGGCCAACTTCAGTGCTCCGGGCCTGAGGTGAGGAAGAACATAGTGGTGGAAGGGAATTGCCAAGGAAAGCAGCTCAGGTCATCACACCAGGAAGCAGAGGGTCTTCCTTCACCACTGACAAAACATACACCCCCAAAGGCATGCCCCAATGACTTCCTCCTCCAGCCACACCCTATCTGCCTACAATTATCACCCTTTATCCCATACAGAGATTAACACAATTATTAGAATAAGATTCTCTTTAACCTAGTTGTTCATTTTCTTTTTATTCATTTGACATAGACTTACATATTGGAGGGAATATTTGTTTCATGTTCATGCATAGAAGGATATTGACAAAGTACGTTAAGGCCAAGGATCTCCCCCCAAGAATATACAAAGAACTAAAAAAACTGAACACCAATCAATAAATGGGCTAAGGAAGTAATCAGAAACTTCTCAAGGGAGGCAGTCCAAATAACCCAATCATTTCACCTCTCAGTTTTCTTCCATTGTCTTATCCATGAGCTTTTGGGGGACACCTCTTACTGAAACCATAGCAACAACGAATGAAAGCCAAGAAGAGAATCATTTCAAAAGTTAAGAGTTGCCCAAGCTTTCTTCTTGATGAATTCTTCAGAACGCTTCTGAATCTGGCACACAGTCCACCTGCCTCAGACTTTTGCCAATTCCACTTGCAAGTATCTCTGATGATACTGAATTGTGATCTATTTATTTGACTGTGCCCTTACCAAATTATTAACTCCTTGATATCAGTGGCTGTTAGATCTCCTGTTACAGCCTCGGACTTAGAGAATATTATCTAAAAATATGCAAAGTATGAACAAATACCAAAGGGGGTGAAGAAGTTCAATTTCAGATGCAGACATCAACTTTGGGAGGAATCTTTGGCGTATGTCTCTTAGTAAGTGGAAAACAAATGCCATGCTAAGGCCATCAAGAGATAAAGAAAGTAGTAATAATAACATATAAAGAAAGTGGGAAGATAAAAGGAAAAGCAAAATGACAGGATAAGCCTGTTCCAGAAATCATCTTTCAGTGTGCTAGAACCCAGAGAAACATCTGAACAAATGGAAGCAAAGATGTCCGAGTGAAGCTCAAAATTCAAATATACAAGCAGTGTGCAGCAACTCCTGAAAACCACTGTACGTTCTGATGTAACAAAAGCACAGATTGTCATTTACTGTCTTTAAATACACCCAGATCTTTCCTTTCCCGAATTCTGCCAAGAGCGTTCTGATTTGGTATTTTAGAACTATCTAAATATGCCAGAATAAAAAGCCTATAGTTTTTTTTTTAAAGAGAAAAGGACAAGAGGGACAAGGATAGACAAAGAGGAAAGTTTAAGAGGAAACAATGTACAAAAATAATAGTGTAAAAAAAATGACAAGATGTGCCTGTCAATTGTTTATTTTTTTTAGAGGAAGAAAAGTTTATTTTGTGCTCAAGAATTTTAGAGGTTCAGTCCATGGTTGACCAACTTCATTGAGATGGGCCTCATGTGAGGCAAAACATAATGATTAAAGGATATGTTGGAGAAAAGCTGCTCAGTTCATGACATCCAGGAAGGAGAGAAATCTTGAGTGCAAGGACCAGGGATAATATGTCTCCAAGTGCACTTCTCCAGTGACGTGCTTCCTCCACACTACTACAGTGACCAACTATTAATACATTCACATTTTTGATTCATCAAACAAGTTCATTTTTTTTTGAACAACCATACAAATTTTTACCAAAATAATATAAAATGTGTATAATTTCTGGGTACTAGATTTACCCCCAGGAGCCCCCCCCCACAATTTCCCACCCGTATCCCTCCCATCCCTTACCCACAATATCTCTAAAAGAGTATTAGAATGTATAACATTACACCTTACCTGGATTTAACACATGATAATAGACCACCTTTCTGAATGGCCAGGGTCTAGTTCCAACCTCCATAGATGAGTGGAGATATTCAACCCTTGGTTCTCTGGGTTAAGCTGATATTACTAAGCATAATTTCTTCCATAGCCATCCATTTACCTTCAAAGGCTGCAATATCATTGTTTCTAATTGCTGAGTAGAACTCCATGGTTTATATGTACCACAGTTTTTGGATCCATTCATCCAGTGAGGGACCTCTGGGTTGTTTCCATGATTTAGCTATTGTAAATTGAGCTGCTATGAATATCAATTTTGCTGTGTCACTGTAATGTGCTGATTATAAATGCCCTGGAAAAATACCCAAGAGAGGAATAGCAGGATCATATGGTGGGCTCATCCCTAGTTTTTTGAGGATTCTCCACACTGCTTTCCAGAGGGGCTGTACCAGTCTGCAGCTCCACCAACAGTGTGTTAGTGTGCCTATCTCTCCACAGCCCCTCCAGCATCTATTATTGTTTATTTTCTTCATCTTTGCCTTTCTGACTGGTGTAAGGTGATCCTGTCAATTATTTTACCAATTTTTCTCTCTTTTTTTTTTTTAGAGAGAGAGAGACTCAATTCTATTTATTTTTTCATGTGGCTTCCATTGCTCTGACACTTGGTTGTGTACATGGTGCTGGGGTTTTAACTCAGGTCCTCACACATGCCAGGCAAGTGCCATAACTGCTGACCAACTGCTCTTTATTTAAGGATAATCAGACAAGGAAGATAACACATATAGTGGCTTTCTTTTTTTTTTTTTTCTTTTTTTGTCTATTCACCATGAGAAAGCTTTATCTGAAATGATATCATTTAGTTGTTCAATTCTCACAACAGCCCCTTGTGGGAGTAAATATTGATATCTTATGAAACAAACGAAAGAACACAACCTGGAGGAAGTAGGGCTAGCCATCCTCCCTCCGCATCTTGTATTTTGCCTCCCACACTCTTCTGGAATGAAAGAGCCCTTTGATATTATGACACGCGCAATCAGCACTTATACGGCTTCCCTCTTCTAATTTCAAATCTTTTCCGTTCTATCCGTAGTTCATTACATGCCTTCCTGTTGAGTGGATGTACTCTGGCAGTGAATGCACTGTTGTAGCATCAGACTTTTAGGCCTGAAATTTGCATTTAAATTCCTTCACTCTCCCTTTAAATTTCCTGACTCAGTTATGGACTAATTTCTTCCTGGTTATATTGGTGTAGTTAATATCTACTCTGCTGAGTTACTGATTTACCTGTATTCCTGTATTTATTTATTTATTTTTAGAAAAGAGGAAGGGACAGTGAGAGAAAGAGAAAGAGAAAATCAGCTTTACTAAGTTTTCCTGTGGCTTTCCTTGCTCTGATACTTCCTTTTGTACATGGTGCTGGCGTTCGAACCCACGGACTTGTGCATGCCAGGCAAGCTCCATAACTGCTGAGCCACCACTCCAACCCTTCTGCTGTTCTTTACTTGTCTTTTTATTCTTTTGTTGTTGCATCCCTGACCTAGTAGATGGTCCTATTCTGCCCCTATTTCTGTCCTTCTAGAATTGAATAGTCTCTCACTTTTTGTTGTGGATTGAATTGTGCCCCCCTAAAGTTTATATATTTTATACCTAATCCCTGTCCCCAAGTACCTCAGCATGGAAGCTTTTGTAGAAACTGGGATGTTGCATATGTAATTAGTTAAGGTTAATGACATCATGCTGGGGCAGGGTGGGCCAACATACTGGTGACCTCGTAGAAAAACTCACATGGTGAGGACACCAGGTAAAGTTTTGAAGCACGCTGCCACAAACCAAGGAACCGTCAGAAGCAGGAGTGAGGCTCAGAACAGATCCTTCCTAATTCCTGCAGTGTGAGCTTGGCCCTACGGACACTTCAGTTTTGGGTTCCAAGCTCCATAACTGTGAGACAATAGTGTGTGTTGTTCTTGGTCACTAGGTTTGTGCTACTTTGTTTTCAATCATAAACCATCTGTGGAGCCGCTATTTTAGTCATCTCCTTCCTTATTAATCTAAGTTCTGGCTCATTGGTAATATTATTTTAAATCTAAGTAAAACCATATGAATTTCATGAGCATCCTGAACACTGGACCCTACTTCCAGAGCTTGACACATGTTATTCTATTTTACCCTTGTCTAGTTCTCTAAGTACTATTATGCCAATTTTAGTTAAAAGAAAATAATGCTTTATAACATTTAAACAACTTGCTGATTTTCACAAGGTGGACATAGAATTCAAACTTTGAAGCCTTGATTTATTGACTAATTTGATTTTCAAAAACAACACATCTTAAAACATTAACTTATATAACACATTATTGTCTATGCAATTCCACATCTCAAATTAAAATTGAGAGGCTCTTTTGAGCTATGTGATCTACATTTACTCGTTTTCAATGTCCTTCTATATGGAAATGCAGCTCTTATAACAAAACTACATGATTCTGTGTAGATCTAATTTACATATGAGGAAATTTAGATATGATGCTTGAAAAACTATTCTAACGTCAAATGTCCCTGGAATGCCAAGGGTAGAGTGAAGTTCCTGGTCTGTGGTCACTGATGGCTGACCTGTTCCAAGTCCTTAGTGATACATTTCAGAAGAAAGACCATATTTCACGTCTACACTGTTTTCTTCTAGATCTGCCATAAGGCTGGAAAGATAGTAGGTTCTAAGTAAAAATTTCAGGGAGAATGCAATGAAATTAGTCATGCTACTGCCTCTGGAGAAAGGTCAGGATTGTTCATGACAAACAGGCTTCTTCTACAAGCACAGAATTTTCTCTCCTTTGCAAGTCTCCTTCAGACCTGGTCCAGTATTCAACATGCAGTGCTACTTCATCAATATTTACGTCTGAAAACCTTTGATAAAAGTGTTGCTTTTATCAAAAAATCCTTTTAAATAAAAGGGAAGCTATTCACCTCCAAACGTGATTTTTGTATAGAACAGATAATAAAATCATCTGGACACATAGAAAGTAGATAATTTGAACCAATCTAGGGGTATATCTGCAGTAATAAAACCAACAAATTAATTTTTAAAAAGTTTTATTTTAACTATGAATTCACCAGGATATATGAAAATTTGCTATAGATATTTGAAAAGGTAAGCACCTACTATGTATTTTAGTATTTGTACAACAGATACACATTCAAAATTACACAGGTGATTATGTCCATTATAAAAGGGTTCCTATATATGTATACATGTATGTGCATGTGTGTACATACAAACCTATGTATGTGTGTATGTGTATATATATATGTATGTATATTCTGTAAATATGCTAATGGAAAGAACAGTGTTTTAGTTGGATTTTTTCCCATCTCTGTGACAGAAGATTTGACAAGAATAATTTTGAGGAGGAAAAGTTTATTTGACTCCTGGCTTCAGAGATTTAGTCCGCTGACAGCCAGCTCTTGCTGTGGGCCCGAGTTGAAGCAAAACATCATGGCAGACAAGTGTGGAGGAGGAAGAAGACTTAAGGTGTCACAGTCATGAAGCATAGAGAGAGAGGGCTCTGCTCATGAGTGACAAAATACAAACCCCAAAGATACACCCCCAGTACCCACCTCCTCCATCCACACCCTACCTGCCTTCAGTCAGCACTCAGTTAATCCTTATCAGTGAGTCAATCCACTGATTAGGTTAAGGCTCTCATTGCCCCAGCATTTCACCTCTGAAAATTCTTTCATTGTCTCACACATGAGGTTTTGGGGGACACCACATATCCAAACCATAACAAGCAGCAAGTAGAATAAGCATCATTTATAGAAAGATGTGCAAGGTACATTTCTTTCATCCAACTTTATCCCATGAAAACTTTTTTAATTACTCTGGATGTGACTCCCTTGTATTCCCTACTTTCATTTTTAAGCCAATGTGAAATAGATTTCCTACTGTTGTTGTGAAACCTCCAAAGTTAATTACTGAAGATAGTTGGATTATTTTTTGCTTATCTTTATTCTAGTGGGACCGTACACCATTTGCATGTAGTCATGTAGGGTGAGTTCACTTCCGACACAGTCAATTATATAAGTCTATCAACAGCTATTTTATTATGGGAACAATAGAGACAGACGGCTCGGACTCTCTGATGAATGTAGATTAGACAGAGGTCACCCTGACATACATAATTAGTTTTAGAATGTTAAATTAATAGGTAGAATGCCCCTAAGGCAGCCATACATTTCGGTTGGAGCTGCAGGCTCCGGCGTCCAGCTCCTCTATGCTGCTGTCAGCACTGACATGGCTTAATGCACTACTTGTGAAGTGGCAGAAGGTATTATGGAAAAACTAAATGGCTGTAAAAACAAAATTTGCATAATACTACGGTCAGACTATATATATTTCCCTTCAGAAACATTTGTGCAGTTTAATTATTATGCAAATTCTTAATAGGATGTTGGCTAAACAGATGATTCTTTAGGCACCTTAAATCAATTTTAAAACAAGTGTTCAATAAATAATCAATGATAATATTCAGAGAAATATTACATTTCTGGTCGCTGAAAACGTTAAGGTGAAATGAAAGGCATTTTCTGTTTGTGAATGGGTGTTTGGTTTTGCATCAATGTGTAGGTGAAAAATTGTAGTATGTGTGGCAGAGCTCACTTGCAAAAGAGGAATTAAAATTTATATCCAAACATTCCTAAAGTTTTAATCAATCTGCTAATAATATGTTGCTTAGTATTATTATTAACCTGTTTGAATGAAGAAGATTGTGATTTATATATAGAATAGATAATTAAAGTGTACAGATACCTGGAAACTAGATAAACTTGAAGCAATCTAGAGGCTTATTCACAGCATAATTTGAGCTATACATTACACTATTTTATGTTAGTAGTGCAATTTATTTGCTCATATTTCACCGTTTATTGTGTGACAGGTGTTAAACCACACAATCCGTTGTGCCCTCCGTTGTTATACGGAGGTGGCTGTTACTGCCAATGTTCCACCGAGGACCGAATGACATAGCTGTTGGTTGAGTCCTTGATCACAAAACCAGGTTCTGAAGGAGCAAGGACTTTTTGAATTGAATCTGATGTCCATATTTTAGTTTCTTAAATGATCATTTTCTATTTATATTTTTCCAATCCCAAATGATTGATCCTATTGATACATATTTAGGTTCAGCTTAAACAGTAGATAATCACATTAGTCAGTTTGCCAATAAGTTAGACATCTTTTCAGATGGTTCTATGGGATATTTTACTTCTTAATCTATCATAGAAGTAATGTAACTTCCTCAAGATTGTATGGCTAGAGTTAAAAGGTCATGATGAATCTCTCCATGTTCCTTTCAGTATTATCATAATTTCTAAATTGAGAGGACACCCACCTGAAAAAGACTTCGGTGTACATATTAAGTCAATGTTTATACAGTTGAGGTTTCTTTCAAATGTAGCTCACAGAACACCTAATAGGGTCAGAAGTTTAAATGATCAGAGCATGTGAACTACAGAAATCAAGAAGGCCAAACTGGGCAAGGTAGCACACATCTGTAATCCCAGTGACTGGAGAGGCTGAGGCAGAAGGATTGGAAATTAAAAGCCAACTTCAGCAAATAAGCAAGGCCATGCAACTTAATGAGATACTATCTCAAAAAATAAAAGGTTATGAGGATGTAGCTCAGTGGTGGAGCATCTGTGGGTATGGGGTGGTGGGGAAAAAAAGGACAGAGGACAGATACTGGGAATTTCCAGGTTGGTTCAGGCAACATAGTGATGCAAACAAGGACTCAGTGACTTCATTGTGTCTGATATTCTCTGCACCTTGGCAGTATTCCACTCATGTTATCAAGATGACAATACAAAGTCTAGTGGTCATTCAGTCCAATATAAGACAATAAAGTGTGACCCTTTATTAGAGAATAAAAACATCTCTGCAGTATCCCTCAGACACTTACTTTTGTAATTATTACTTTATGAAAAATAAGCGTTGGAAGAAAACTGAGGTCTTTCCAAAAGTTAAAGATTTTTATTATATGGTCACTGAAATATTATGTCAAAACAAATATATTACACCAAATGACTGATAAATAATATTCTAAAACTTTTTCTATAATATGATGCATTTCAATATTCACAGTGTTCTAATATTTATTTCCATCTTTTTGTTTGTAAGTTTTTAGACTAACTCTTATTTCTTCAAAGTCAGAGTCACAAAATATATGCGATCCCTAGTCAACCATATTTTTCTTCGGAGAGAATGACTTTTATTTCTGTCTTTCCAAGGACAGAGGATTTATGCCTCTGTATCAGTGAACAGGAAATTGAACAACATTCTTGATAACCTAAGTTTTGTCCCTGTTCCACTTGATGACTAAAACCTCCCACATGCCCACACACCAAATAATCAAATAATCACATTTTAAAAAGCTTGTGTTGTTTCTATATATGGGTGTGGTAAATAAAAAACTTGAAATATTGCCATGAAAGAGATGATACCATTTTCCAATTTCCAAAACTGCACAATTTTTTTTTTTTAGTTGAAATGGCATACTTGGTCCAGATTTTCTTCTTAGCACATTTCTGAATTCTTTTTTAGTCAACCATTCCTGGTAAGGTACATCCGGGTTGGCTTTCCAGATATCAGCTTTTGGCAGAAGAATGTAGAAGTACTGACGGATGACTTTCAGAGCATAAGGTTTATTTGAGTTTTTCCAAAGGTAAAACTAAATGGAGCAATTGAAGACTTAGAATCTAGAATAATGTAGAGAAAGAAAATATGTGTGTATGCATGCATACCTGCAAAGGCACAGACCCAGCAGAGAGGTGCAGTAAGAGCCATTAGTTTGCAAAGGATTTCAGAGGTGGTACCTAGGAAACTGGCTCTGCATATGTCCCATCTCCATTTTATAGGTTTCTTGTTATCATGTCTATAAATCTGGCAGGAAAGTTTAAAGACAACAATGATGACACAGACATTACTGAAGAATTTAATATAATTGCATAGAAGATACCTTCTTTGCTGGTAATTGATGGCCATTCTGCTTCTCTTGTGTCTACCAGATTTTCTCATTATTTCAAGAATGGGCTGAAGACTATTCAAAAAAACAATCTAGTGACATAAATGAAAAAAGCTGAGGAACATAGTCCCATCAAGTTTTGAGGGATCAAAAATACACAGAAATAAAGTCAAAACATGAAAGGGACTTTGGAAAAGGCCGAGGAGCATATGTCCAGTACTGTCAGAAAATCATTGTGCAGGCAGAGATAACCGCTTGTTACTGGATACCTTTGGAATTACTGTGATTTAGGAAGTTCCCTTTCATAACAAAACAGTTTTAAGAATAGAATTTGTAGAAGATAGACAAGGACCAGTGGCCACTGAACTGAGTGTGAAAGAAAGGTACCTCATGTTCATCTAGTGCTGTATTTGATGGGGCTTGTGTTGGGGTCTTTACGGGATCACCTTCTGTAGAGCCATCTGGCTGCTTCTCATGTGTTAGTGAGCAGTCTGCCTACTGAAAACATGTGTGGCAACCCACATAGTGCAGAACACAGGATGCTGCTGATCTCAAGTCAGGGTTCATGGCTCGGTGAGTGGAACAGTTAACATCAGCCCTGTCTTGACTCCTTTGCACAGTTTGCAATTGTTACACCCACACCTAACATCCCTCCATTTCCAAAAATCATAAACCATCAGTTGAAGAATTTTGTCAAATTGTTTTCTGTAGTTATGAAAGCAATCTATTTCCCCATTTGTCATCCATATAAACTCATCACACTGAATGTCTTTTCGAACAATGCAACACTCCCTTCTATCCATAAAACACAGATGTGTCCAATCCCCATTAAGAACCACTAATGCAGAAAATGAATTAGGAAAATAACCCCAGAATCATCTATAGGTCGTCTTTTCTTGAATTCCACAAGTTTTTATTTTTTGCCTTAATGTAGCTTTTACCATAAGGTGCCATCGTTTCCTAATGATAGGTTTGGAGAACATCTGACCTTGTTAATCTTTTTCATAGACCCAAAGGGGCTCACAAAAACCACTCTTTGCCTCTTTGGAAAGCATTCCCTTCCGCCATCAGAGCATCATGTGTTTCTATAACATTCGGCAACATCTAGTAAATTTAACAGTTTACAACATGCAGCTGTGTTTTGTTCCTAACTACAGCAAAAGAAATTGTGAACATGTTCAAACTACAAAGAATAATTCTTATGACTCCTAATAAAATGTACCTATTATTCAATAGGAAATAACCCAGTTGAGGGTTTTGTTTTTTTTTTCCATGACTGAGATCATTTTCTTTCTTGATATTTCCAGGAAACAAATGGGAGCACTCACAGAGCTGGTTTTTTATTTTTTTTTCTTCTCTCTCTAAAATCTAGATGTGCTAAAACTCATCAAATGCAGTAGTTTGATGACAGGTATAAGGAAATGGCAGACATTTAAATGATCCAAATTATAATTGGTAATTAGCTACCAAATTATTTCTGTCTTTTTCTTTTGAAAGGGAGGCACTTTTTACAGTTGTGTAATTACCATAAAGAAATATAAATATCCTAATTGGGCCCAATATTCACATGAAATGTAATTTCCAGGAGTTGAAAAATATATGCTTGCCATATGCAATAGAAATAGAAGCAGAAGACATATTTCAGTGTTTTGCTTTATTTTTATTTTGCAAAGTGTAGAATGAGTAACTGTCTAGGAGATTATCTAACACAGAAGTGACAAAAGTTAGCATCCAGAATATATGAATCATCCCTCCAAACAACTTCAGAAAATTCAACGCACAATACACAAAGATATGAAGAGATAATTCACTGAATGGCATTTTCTTTCAATTTATTTAGTTATTTTTGCAGTACTGGGAAATGAATCCAGTACCTCACATAGGCCATGCAAGCACTCTACTACTGGTCCTTATCCTGAGTCTAGAAGATTTCTTTTTAAATGTCATATCATCAGGAATAAGGGTCTCTAAAGAAATTCTGCAATCATAAAGTATCATTATAAATTGCATTGTTAGTTTTATCTGAAATATCTCTGTACCAGGAAAATTTATTTCTTTTCACCTTCATGATTGCAACTACTGTACATAGTTTTCATTTTAGTCACGATGTTCTGCTAATCAAAACTAGCAATATCATCTAGAGAGATCTCAGGAATTAATTAGATACATCACATTTCTACTCTGCTAATCTTCTCTGTCTCTAGCTTAGGGAAAAGCAGCCCATCATTGACTCATATACCAAGGAGATTCTATTTGTTTTATAGAAGGATCTACTAAAAGGCTAGCTGTGGCTTATAAATCTTTTAGTGTCCTGTCAGCACACTAACTTGAATGCTGACCTTGAAATGGAAAACATTGTACTCTGTGAAAACCAATCAGGGGTATTTCCATATTCCCTGATCTTACTTCTATGGTTTGTCTAGAGAGAAAGAGAAATGTAGAGAAAACAAGCATGTGGGTGTAAGCATTAATTAAAGCTATATGGAAGAGTAGGCATTGAACTTCAAAGGATTAGAAAGATAATTCATGACCATACTTTTACTTGTAATCATGAATTATTCCAATGCAGATATTTTTGACAAGTCTTGTTTGCTGCTAACTTTAGTATCATGGATCTAAAGCATAGAAAGGCTGGAAGCATAAATCCACAATACAAACTTTTCATTTGAAGGGGAAAGTTAAAAAAGGAAAAAGGGATTTTTTTCCAAAGCAATCAGAAATATCCTAATTCTTAAAGACATCACTCTAAGTCTGATTAGAAAATTGGGAAATCGTTTTAAAACAAATACAAAAATACCACTAGCCCATCATGGATTTTTGAAATAACAATGGGCCCTGAGTGTGTATAATGATTTTTTAGACATTAGGATAATGGGTTCAGTCATCTGGAACTGGTTTTGTTCCGCTGGTTGTTTCTCCCCAGAAGTCAAACTTATAGCTTAATTTTCAAATCTACTTATTTAGCTTGTAATACATTTATTTTTGATTATTAAGTGTTCACTAAGTACTTTTTGTTCCTACCCCCCCAAATGCTAAGTTCTGTTTGTCTTGGGAATATTTACCATAGCAAAGTATAAAATTAGCATGTATTGTTTAAATAAATTATAATTCCAGAAAGAAATAAATACAACTTTGGAAAAAAAAGTCTGTTACAACCACTTAAGCCTTACATTTAATCAAAATTAGTACCATACTCCCATTAACTGTCATACCCAGTTTAGTGTGCTTAAACATTTATCCAAATATTTGATTTTTAAGTAGTTGTAAGGGAAGTATTGACTTCATTCCTTCCTGAATCCAACATGATCCAGATGTATCTTATAATTTAGGTTAAAGAATTGTTTTTGATGCTTGACTATATGCTTAAACGTGGTTAAAATGGAAAAGTTTGTTTATTTTATTAAAAATTTAAAACTTTAAAAAATGAATTGACAAATATTCACAGCAAAGCAACTGTTTGAGCAACTATTGGAATCAGTAGTTTATAATATATGGTCTTTGGAAATTGTCCAACCAATAATCTTTTGAAAGTTATACAGGTGCCTGTAGAATCTCTGTACTCTCTAATAGCATTGATTATCATTCAAAAGTTAGTTCCATGTTTCACTATCTCTAGCAGGTTTTGGGGGGCAGTTTTCTGCATCTTTTGTTTTTGCGATCACCTCCCACTCTGCCAGTACCAATTATATAGTAGTGGTAAATTGAACACAGAGATATTAAAGTACTGATAAGCTCATTTCATGTTTTAGCTGCCCTTGTCGGTCCTTCAATCCAATTTTCTGCAGAACATAATGAAATTCTGAGTCTTCTGTCCTCTAGTGAAAATGAGTAAGTTTGTTGCTAGCCCTGAGAAATTGGTTTCCCCATCTGGTCATTGTTCAGGTTCTTCCCTGGAGAATGCATGTGAGCAAAGACCCAGTCCTTAGTCTGATGTTCTTAGAGACTATTTTTCCATTGCCAGAAGAGAAGTGGCCTCAGAGCAGTGAATTTATGCGTCTATAATGAATACGGGTTAGTCCACAATCGCATGCCAAGTATACGTTCATATCATCTTTATGACCCTCATAATATATCAAGGAGCTACAGGATGAAAGGAAACTAATTAACCTTTAATAAGATGAGGACACTGCAGGACAGTTGGCAGTTTAAAGGGGCTGAAATTCCCAGAGTGGGACATTCGCTTGGGCTCCATGCCACTGAAGATTCACTACCTATGTTTGGCACCAGCTTTCTTTTCTGTGTCTGCCCAGTCTGTCCACAAAATCAAAGCAAAATAAATCAATTTTTTTTTCTAGAGGGAAGCCTATGCAGCTGAGTTGATATGGAAAAGTAGAAAGTAAGTGAAATTTCTAATATAGCTGTCCTCAAATCTTCTCTAAAAGAAATTATACACTTTGTAAGCTCATCCTAGATCATTCTGTTTTAGAGGACTTTAACCATGCAGGTATGAAATTAAAGAACACTCTCAAACCAAACAGGGGTGTTAATATGCTCACTCTCATCGCAATGGAACATGACACATTTTTCAATACTGTTTGATTCATATTAAATTTCAATTGAAGATAAAGCTTCGGTGCGATGATCTCTACCCAGTTTCCAGGATTCACGTAATTTCTGAAATTACAGATGCAGGATTGGTTTGTCTGAGAAATGTGCCAAAGAATGATGCTCACAAAGTGTTTATTAATGTTCTGAAAGTTGAGAGAGAAATCTCTTTGGAATTGTTTGACCTTCATTCTTATCATATGAGTTGACAGTTTGTCTGGAAAGAAAATACAGAGCCTGTAAAACATCTTTGTCTTCGTATTGATCTTTCCAGTGAATCCAGACAAACATTTTTATCCGGTGGCACGGTAATGTGGCAAACACTTAGGTGTTTATCTGAGCCAAAGTAATGATGTCATCTGGGCTGCTCTGCAATCACCTGTTCAATTTTCCACAGGTGAAAGGGATAATTCCAGATCCTTTCTCTGAGCTCAAATAGGCTGAAGTAAATTATAACTATTTTCCTTCCTTTTCATCTAGTATACTTAAATGTGACCACTTCTCAATTGTTTTTCTAAAATGCATGCACATTATATAACAATATTGAGATAATTAAGGCCTTATATTTTATGGACAGTTTATAAAATAATGATATTGTATCGTTACCAGTGAACACTATTTTATAGCCAATTTATTGTTTTTTGAAAATTAATTCTAGTATCTTCTCAGGTCTAGTTTTGAAGGTCATATGACCAAATATTTTTTTCACAAAAACAGTCTGTTTACTGATAGAAATATTGGCTTTTCTGAATTTTGTTTAGAAGAATGGAATATTATGACAAGCCTTTGATTTGTACGTATTTAAACTATACTGATCAAATCTTTAGTGACCAGTGAGTTATGTGTAAGGAGTTATGATCCCAAGACGAGATGGTTTGTAAGTTCCTTGTACAGTGGAAGAATCCAGTTGTGCGCTCTATTCCTGCCATCAGCACTTGTATGCAGAATTATGGTTTCTCTATTTCAACAAAAAAGATCACCTGAAGAGAAGAGAAAACTTACTATTTTATCTATTTCTTAAGAATATGCACTGAGTTTTATGTAAAGAGTTTTGAGCAATCATCCAGTTTAATGCTTTTCAAATTTTAGACTTAAATAGCACCCAAAGAACAAATTAAAAGTAAAATCTGCTAGGTCCTACCTCAAGAAAAATAGTGTATCAGAGGTGAGACCCAGAATCTCCTTGTTGAATTAGCATCCCAGGTCCTTCTGATGCAAGGGGGTGAACAGGTCCCTGTTAGAGAATATTAGTTTGCCCCCTCATTAAAGAAGATGAGTTCTGAGTCCTAAAACAAAACTTCCACCAAGATTCCATAGAAATAAGGTGCAAGAGACTTCTGAATTAAATATAGCTCTGATTCAGTGGTCCTGGGTATACAGCAAGAAATTCAGAATTTGCAGCAGAGAACGGCAATGTTAGGTTCCCCTCAGTGTCTGTCAATAATAAAATGTTTGAAAAACTCTTTTCACTTTGCAGCATGTCCAATCCTTCTCCTTTTTTAGAGAAGGTACATCTCTAGGAAGTATGAACATGCAGGAAAGTGAAAAAGGACCCAAAGAGAGAGAGGAACCTGCTAATTAGGGCTGATCCTGGATCAAATGATTATTTGAAAAAGAAAGGAAATTTGTCCTCAGTTATAAGTAGGTCAGGAAGGTATCAAAGCTTACAGGAACAAAATGAGCCCTTTATTTGCCCTTTCTATTTCACTGTTTTTCTCTATTTGCTAATTCACCAGAGAACAGGATGAACTTCAACTTTTTCTAACCTTTAGGTCAGTGAGAACACCTGCATGAATTCTTGCAATATATTATTATTGATTCATTTTGTTTATCATTGGATAATCGTATATTTTTAAAAAGTGCTTTTAAAGAGAGAGAGGAATAGTGTGTGAGAGAGAAACAATTTTATTTAGTTTTTTTTTCACATGGCCTTCATTGCTCTGAGACTTCATTGTGTACATGGTGCTGGGGTTTGAACTTGCGTACTAGCGTGTACTAGGCAAGCTCTGTAACCACTGAGCCACCTCTCCAGCCAATATTTATAAAACAGGATTTTATTGTCATTTGATTTTATATCAATATGATTCTTATTGAATCTAGTTTTTAAATATTTTTTCAAGTTTCATCCTTTCTTAAAATGCTCTTGCAAATATCAATAAAACTCGCATCGACTGATCATTTTTCTTTTGTTTTACCAACTTTCTTGGTCTAATAAATCAGAAACACCATATTAAATTCATCTTCTTTCCTGTTATAAAAATCTCTTATCTTGGGGCTGGAGCGGCTCAGTGGTTACGGTGCTTGCATGGCATGCATGAGTACGCGAGTTCAAATCCCAGCACCACGTACACAATAATGTCTCGGAGCAACAAAAGCTGCACAAAAAAACTAAATAAAATTGATTCTCTCTCTCTCTCTCTCTCCTCTCTCACTGTCCTTTTCTCTTTGAAAAAAAAAACTCTCATCTTAAAATTTAGCCATGCCTTCGTTTTTCTACAAGATAAATGTCTATGTTACAACTTATCTTGAACAGAAAAAAAGTGTTCTGTTTCTCAACATTTTCCTCTGAGTTATTCTATTGGGTATTACATCCCCCTGTTCTTAACCATGGCCTTTGTGAGGATATCCCTGATACATTTAATGCTTCTTTAAAGTATCACATTTGATTATTGTCTCTATACACTTAACTAATTCTTACTTTGACAAAGTAACAGAAATGTGTCCCTTACGCTGGGAAAGATGTTGGAACAGTTTATTTAGTCAAAGAGGGTTTATGAATCCAGTGCTGTTCCCTCACCCCTCCTGGTTGCTGCAACACTACAAAAGCTCTTATGAAATATCATCTCTAACTCAGTATTTTAAACCAAAAAATAATCACATTACCTATGTATTATAAAAAGTGCATTAACAATAATCCAACATCTGTTTATTAATGCAATGATGATCAGATCTGGAATTTTTGTGAAATCTCTTTTTGATAATCTATTACTTTTACATTAGATGAATTATGCTAAAAATTGACACACTTTCCCTTCAAGAGAAAAGTCCTTGATGCCTTTATCAAATCAATTCATCCTTCTTAAAAGAGGTTGTGGTAAGAAAAAAAAATAGTTTCATTAGGAAATAGCTCTGAGAAAGCAACTAGAATGAACTCCTTTTGTATTCTCTGACATGTTGCAGAATTGCTGATAAATACACTTTAGAAATCAATAACAATTTAAAGAAATGTATTAAAATATGTGGAAAATCTACTTTCCACAAACTTTTTATTCTTCTTTGCCTTCTAATAATTCCTCAGCATCTTCCGTAGGAACACTTTTATAACTCACTTCCATCACTCCTGGAATTCAGATAAGGTAGAAGTCATGTTTAGTATTAATTTTATTAGTGTAATTATCATTATGATTATTTTCTGTTTTATTGTAAGTACATGAGAAATCAGAGGCTGTAGTTTTTCCCAGTTTATGCATAATTGGTAGTACATAATAAAAGCCCAATGATTATCTTTGAATAAAATAAAAATTTGTGAGAAACAGAGCTAAATATAAATCTCTACATTGGTATTTAATACATATATAATATAGAAACAAAATGCTCTTTCAAAATAATCATGGATAATTTGATTATAATTTTAAAATGTTTACTGAATGACAAGTGCATGATTCTATAATAAATATAAATTTATATGTACCATATTTTCCTTACATTAGTTATATTTTACCAAATTATATGTAGCCCAGGTATTTTTTTTTTGTTTAGAATTTGCTTGACATCGCTTTTTTACTATTTTTATTTTTTACATACAAGTTATTGGATTTGCTTCTTATTTCTAATACTTTTTGGTGAAATCTTTTGGGTTTCTATGTGTATCTATGTATATCATCATGCTGTCTTCAGTGACAGTTTGGCTTCTTCCTTTCCAATTTTTTTTTCTTTTCTTTTTCCTTTCCAAAGAAAAAGGGGAGAGAGAGAAGCAATTTTTTTAATTTTAATTTTTATTTTTGAACAACCAAACAAATTTTTACCAAAATAATATAAAATGTGTATAGTTTCTGGATACTAGATTTACCCCCAGGAGTGCCCCCCCCCCTTACACCCTATCTGGATTTAACACATGATAATAAGCCACCTTTCTGAAAGGCCAGGGTGTAGTTCCAACCTCCACAGATGAGTGGAGACATTCGACCCTTGGTTCTCTGGTTTAAGCTGATTTTACTTAGCATGATTTCTTCCATAGCCATCCATTTACCTTCAAAGGCTGCAATATCATTGTTTCTAATTGTAAAATTCCATGGTATATATATATGTACCACAGTTTTTGCATCCATTTGTCCAGTGAGGGACATCTGGGTTATTTCCATGATTTAGCTATTGTAAATTGGGCTGCCGTGAACATAGATATTGCTGTGTCACTATAATGTGCTGATTCTAAATCCTCTGGAAAGATACCCAGGAGTGGAATAGCAGGGTCATATGGTAGACTCATCCCTAGTTTTTTAAGAATTCTCCACACTGCTTTCCAGAGGGGCTGTACCAGTCTGCAGCTCCACCAACAGTGTGTTAGTGTGCCTATCTCTCCACAGCCCCTCCAGCATCTATTATTTTTTATTTTCTTCATTTTTGCCATTCTGACTGGCATAAGGTGATATCTTAATGTGGTTTTCATTTGCATTTCTCTGATTACTAGTGATTTAGAGCACTTTCTCGTGTATTCATTGGCTTGATCAATGTCCTCTGGTGAGAAGTCTCTGTTTAGCTCTTTGGCCCATTTATTAATTGGGCTGTTAGTGTTTTTGTAGTTGAGATTTTTGAGGATTTTGTAGATTCTGGATATGAGGCCCTTGTCAGAGGAATCATAGTCCATGATGCTCTCCATTTCCATAGGAAACCTCTTGACTCTTTTGATTGTTTCCTTGGCAGTACAAAAGCTTTTTAGCTTTATGGCATCCCATTC
>PVKS010012533.1:0-53466 GCA_004027875.1 Aplodontia rufa
AAAAAAAAAAAAAAAAAAAAGGATAGGATGCCTCGGTCACAGCACGGGGCTGGCACTCCATTTCCTGATGCCCTCCACCCCTACGTCTGACCCTTCACAGTGAAACTGCTCTTCTCGGGTCTGCCAGTGCTGTATTCTGAGTCATTGTCCCAGCTTTTCTCTTCCAAGAACGACTTCCTTTTCTGGCTACACCTGGTCTCAGAAAGGCACTATTTGGCTGCTATTGCAGATCATCCTCCAAAATAGCCGAATGAACATAAGTGGACCCCTCTGTTTCCTGTCTCTGAGGAAGACATGGGGAATCTGAGAGTTGTTAACGCCAGAAAGAAGAGTGGGATCTGCTTGGCTTGGGGTGGGCTCAACTAGCTGAGAACACTGCAGCAGGGCACTTGCCCCCCAGACTGGGGCCTGTGGTCTCGTAGTCAGAGCATCTGCTCCCCCATTCCCATTCAATAGCTCCTGCCACCTTCTTCACAGGCACTTGGCCCAACATCACAAGGAATGCCATCGTCAACTGCGCTGAGATGGTGACCTACGACGTTATCAAGGAAAAACTGCTGGACTCTCACTTGCTCACCGGTGAGGCCCTGGGCTGCAGGGAGACAGCTCTCTGCAGAGTGGGCACTACCCAGAGGCAACTGAGGGGTTTTGTTTGTTTTTTGGTGTTTGGTTTTGGGGTTTTGTTGTTGTTGTTGTTGTTTTTGTTTTGTTTTGTTTTTGTTTTTTGTACTAGGATTTAACCCAGGGGGTGCTTAACCACTGAGCCACATCTCTTTTATTTTTTATTTTGAGATTTTGGGACAGGGCCTCACTAAGTTGCTGAGGCTGGCTTTGAACTTGCGATCCTCTTGCCTCAGCCTCCTGAGCCTCTGGGATTACAAGTGTGTCACCACACCCAGCCTCCACCGAGTGTGGAAGAGAGCAGAGAAAAGAGAAATGCCTAGTTCAAGACTGTAGCAAGTAGGAAAGAGGCCTGGGCTAGAGGCCAGAACCCTAGGTTCCGAGCACCACTTCTTACTGTGTATCTGTAAGCAGGCGTTTCTTACCTCTAACTTGTTTCCTTCAACAAGGTGACCTTAGACCCCAGAACACCCAATTCTAGTTTGCTTAAAAAGAGCTTAGCCTGGGTCCTATGAGAGGTATGGAAGGAGTTCAAGGTTGAGTTGGAGACAGATGCTGAGCGCACATGGGAACAGAGCACAAGTCACTCACTCCTTAATATTCGCTCTTCCTCCGCTTCTGCAGACAACTTCCCCTGCCACTTTGTGTCTGCCTTTGGAGCTGGCTTCTGTGCCACAGTGGTGGCCTCCCCAGTGGATGTGGTGAAGACCCGGTACATGAACTCACCCCCAGGCCAGTACTACAGCCCACTGGACTGTATGATAAAGATGGTGGCCCAGGAGGGACCCACAGCCTTCTACAAGGGGTGAGCCTCCCTCCTGCCTCCCACACCACTCCCAGAAGAGTCAGGCTTCCTTCTTATCTACTGTGCCTGACCATCCATCTGGGACGCCGTGGTGAACAGCATAGTTGTCAAGGCCACAGAAGAGAAGTATCAAGAATTATAGAAGTTAAAAAAAAAAAGTGAACCAAGCCTAATCTTAACAGTTAGGGAAGCCATTCTGAGAGAAAGGAATCGAAACATAGGTTTAAAAAAAAAAGATGGTTCATGATCCCACAACTTTTTCCAGCCTGTGCCACAACTACTGGTCCCCACACTTACGGCAGCAGAAGCCCCATACTCCCTGTGCCAAAGCCCACGGTGAGAAACCCGACAACAAGCATAGTTACCATGCAGAGTTGTGAGAAGCAGGTGCCTGACGTGGTAACCTGGCTCCAAATCTTAGTTTTCTTTCCTTTCCAGATTCTGTGGAGGCAAAGATGGAACAGATCACAGAAAATGCTTGTGACAAACAGTTGAGGTCCTTGGCACAGTGAGTGCCAGCGAGGGCACAGGAGATCCCTTGGGGTCCCCTAGCCCACTCCCCTGATGCCTGGTTCTCTTTTTTACAGATTTACCCCCTCCTTTCTGCGTCTCGGATCCTGGAACGTGATGATGTTCGTAACCTACGAGCAGCTGAAACGGGCCCTGATGAGAGTCCAGATGTTGCGGGAATCTCCATTTTGAGCAAGACAAGAAGGCCACTTGGTACCTACCTTGCATGAGACCAGTTAGGAATGGAATGAAACAGTGGCCGCGCGCCCACATGGACACAGGCCCACACGTTTACAGAACTTCGTACTTGTTGCTAATTCAAGAAATGGAACTGGAAGAGGAGGAAGAATTGTGGTCTTCAGTGCTTTGTCTTAAGAATGCCTTCATTTTGCACAGACATAATGGGAAATAAATTATATTAATTTTTGAAACCCATTAGGTTGTATGCCTAACATTTAGGCAAGAGAAAACGAATCAAGACAGATCCTTCTGGATAAAAAGGAAGTTTGCACACTTGTAGGGACACACTGATAAACTGGAATAGACAAGGACGTATAAACAGGAAAGGCTACTAGAGTGGGAAGGAGTGACCCAGGGTACACATGGAAGTCAGCTAAGGAGCCCAGAGGGACACCACAGACGCAACCCGAAGCTGGGACTGCAGCCTTCACAGTGACGCAGGGATCTCCTGCCTATTATTCCTAATGAGTCCGCCAAGCAGAGTCCACTGGGATTCCAGAGAATGTAAGAAACAAAAGCGAAAACCCAGACCTGTACCATCAGAGCCCTACAGGACAACTGAGGCTGAGGCCCGAAAAGGCTCCCAGAGGACACTGGGGAATCGGGAGGGCAGCCTCAGTCCCCTTCCTGTAAGGTGGGTAATCATCTCTTCCCTGCCTACCTGAGGGTGTCAGGAGGAGCAGTGAGAAGCCGGGCATGAATCCACTTTATAAAACCAAAGGCTCCTACAAATGCATGTTTAAGGACAAAGCCTTGGGAAGGATTTTGTTGGACCAGAGAGGAATTGCCAGGAGGAAGTTTTTGAAAGATGAGTTGTCTAGCGGTGAGGCCAAAAGAACCTGGGCTGCAGTGACAGCAGATGACGGAAGTGACAGGAGCTCCACTTCCCTGAGCCCCTGCGTCCTGGCCCCACATCTGAAGGATGTAGGGTTGGGAGAAAGAGATGGGTTGAGGGCCTAAAGCAGCTGGATTCAGAGTCTTCGGGAAATTATCGTGACTCATTGAAGGAATTCTTGCTTTCTTTGACAGAAGTTTCTCCCTTCAGAGTTCCTGGGTGGAGCCAGATCCGGCTCTGTCACTTCCCTTTGATGGCAGGAAGGCTGCTCTACCTTCTGGGGCTTCAGCACTTCCATCGGCAAAAGGCAAAATCGAGCTGGAAGACCTTCTTACAAGTGTAAGACTGAACGTCTTTCAAGTTAATAACGAGGACCCACGATGCCAGGGACGGTTCCTGCTGCGTGGCAGCCTGGTGTGGCTCTGAGGTCCAGATCTTACCCCACCCTCCCAGCAACCTACCCTCAGGGAATCCCTGCCCCTCAGCACCCTCCCAGAGCCCTAGGAGTGACAGTGCCTACAACACCCTGAAGTACAGACAGCTCCAGTGGCATTTCTTCCTGCCCTGACGTGGCTCCTCTGCACCAGGAGAAAGTGACCCTCCATCCTGCATCAGCACTTCCTGACATTTAAAATGTAACTTGAAATCATCTACATGTGTAGACTGGATAGCTCAAAGAAAAGACAAAAATAATTTATTTTGATTTAATATCTGACTTAGCTTTCAAATAAAACTTGAATGATGTGTGCAAAGCACTCTTAACCGTTTACCTAATCTCTGTTTGTAGGTTCCTACGGGCCAGGAACTGTCTTCCATGAATTTCTTTTCTTTTTTTTTTCAAGGAGAGAGGGACAGTGAGAGAGAGAGAGAGAGAGAAAGAGGGAAACAATTTTTATTTAGTTTTTCATGTGCCTCCCGTTGCTCCGAGACTTCGTTGGGTACGTGGGTGCTGGGGTCTGAACTCGCGTACTTACGCATGCCAGGCAAGCGCAGAGCCACCGCTCCAGCCCCTCTTCCATGAATTTCTACATAGCAATATTAATACATCATCTATTCTGATGATGATAGAGCGAGACAGGGTGGGGGAGAGAGAGAGGAGAAATTCACAAATATATATATACATACACACATACATATATATGTATTTACTTATTTTTGTACTGGGAATTGAACTCAGAGGCGCTTAACCACTGAGCCACATCCCTAGCCCTCCCTTTATTATTATTATTTTTTATTTTGAGCCAGGGATTCACTCAGTCCTCACTAATTTGCTGAAGCTGGCCTCAAACTTACCATCATCCAGTCTCACCTTCTGAGTCTTTGGGATTACAGGCACCTGTCACCAACACCCAACAAGATTTTGATTGGTAGAAGGAACCTAGTGACCTCTGAGGCCAGCCTTTTGGAATAAAGAAAACAAGATTGATGGGAGGTCTGAGGTTTCATGGGCAAAGTACTGAATTTCTTTCCCTGCCTCTTAAGAGTGGAAGTTGAACCAGATAACTCAAAGCGTTTCAGTTCTGGGATTCTAGGAACTAAGTTTCCTCCGAGCTATCGTATGTGTGCCCATTATAGTCCTGACCTCAAGTTCCGCCTCCAGAAGCTCACCCAGGGAGGCTGACTCCTGGGCTCTGTGCACTCATTTTCCCCAAACTCCCCAAATCACAGATGCCACCTTCAGCCAAGTTGTTAAAAAAAAAAAAAAAAAAAGACAGCTGCCTTTCTGGGGCTGGAGCGGTGGCTCAGCAGTTACAGCGCTTGCCCAGCATGCGTAGGTACATGGGTTCAAGCCCCAGCACCCATGTGCACAGCTAGGTGTCAGAGCAACGAAAGCCATGTGAAAAACTCAATAAAAATTGATTCTGTCTCTATCTATCTCTGTCTCTCTGTCTCTCTCTCTCTCACTGTCCTTTAAAAAAAAAACCTGCCTTTCCGCAAACTTTTCTAGTACATTAGTCAAAAAATGAGATAGTGTGAGTCCAGACTCAGTCACAGTAGAGATATTGTAAGTAATAGTAATATTTTTATCTATTTTTAACTTAATTTAATTATTTATTTTATTTGTACTAGGAATTGAACCCAGGGGCACTCTACCACCGAGCTACGCCCCCAGCTCTTTTTATTCATTCATTTATTTTTTTTGAGACAGAGTTTCACAAAGTTGCTGAATCTGGCTTCGAACTTGCCATCCTCCAGCCTCAGACTCCTGAGTCATTGGGGCAACAGGTGTGTGTCACCACACCCAGTGTTAAGGACTGTTTTATTAAAGCCAGGCACAGTGACACACACCTGTAGTCCCATCTGCTCAGAAGTCTGAGGTAGGAGGATCACAACTTGGAAATTATCTCAAAAATAGCAAAAAGGGCTGGGGATATAGCTTAGTAGTAGAGCACCCCTAAGTTCAATGCCTAGTACTGCAGCAAATAAATTAATAAAATTAAAAAGAATATTTTATCGAAGAGAAATTAATGTTAAGTAAGGAAATACAATTGTATCTCTGTGGACCAATTATTTTGTGTCAGGTCACTTTGAGAAAACTGCAGAAAATATTTACAGATGCAAATATTTATTGTGTATACAGCCTAAGTGGCACCTTGTATTAGGTGCTGAGGTGAACAAGACCAGTCCCGTCTTCAAGGAGGGGTGGGAGATGGTGGGCTGGAAAGACAAACCACAAACCACCAATTAGCACAGAGATAAAAACAACAAATGGAGGCACACAGGAGGCACCCAGCTCGGATGAGTCTGGGCTGGGAGGCAAGAAGCTTCTCGAAAGAAGACAACTTAAAGGAGTTATCCATGAAGGTGGGCGAAAGTCACTCCAGGCAGAGAATGGCCCGTGCAGAAGCCCAAAACAAGACAAAAACGAGGCAGGCTTAAGGTTGCCAGCTGCAACTGCGGCTGGGTTGCAGACTTCCAGGGAGAAAGAGGAGATGAAGGGGAAAATAGAAACCATATGTTATGGACTGGATTTGTTTCCCCACATTCATATACTGGACTCTAACCCCCAAGGTGATGGTGTTTGGAGGCGGAGCCTTTGGGGAGTAATTTGGTTTGAATGAGGTCATGAGGATGGGATTCCCTACCTTGGGATTTAGTGTCCTTATAAGAGGAGGAAGAGAGACCCAGAGATCACCATGTAAGGACAGCAAGAAAGCACCTTCTGCAAGCCAGGAAGAGATGCCCCCACCAGAAACCAAACTGCAGGAGCCCTGACCTTGGACTTCTCTCCAGTGCTCAGAGAAATAAGTCCCTGTTGTTTAAGACACCCAGTCCACCGCATTTGGTAGAGGCAGCCCCAGTGGACTAATTTACCAACACTAGGGAAGTTGGAGTGCTTTGCGAATAACACTCCGTGAGTGTTTTAAATAGGAAGTGACAGTGAATGAGTGGAGTGGACTCTGGTCCTAATTAGATGAGGCGTTTTTTTTTTTTTTAAAAAGGACAGTGAGAGAGAGAGAGAATTAATTTTTACTGAGTTTTTCACAAGGCTTTCATTGCTCTGACACCCAGTTGTGCACGTGGGTGCTGGGGTTTGAACTTGTGTTCTTGTGCATGCCGGGCAAGCGCCATAACCGCTGAGCTCCAGACCCCTGAGGCTGCTTTTTTTTGTGTTCTTTTTTTTTCAGGACTGAGGACGGAACTCAGAACTCAGGGCCTTGCGCTTGCTAGACAAGCGCTCTGCCACTGAGCTAAACCCCCAACCCCCTGAGGCTGTTTTTGAAATCAAGGCAAGAGCACTTGAAGAGGGAGTTGAGTGAAGAGAATAGTAATACAATCAAACATACGAGGTAGGATTTTATTTGGAAGGAGGAGTGAGAAAGACTCGATGCTCCCAAGTTTAAAATAGCATACAACCAGTCTCAATAATACCCCCAAAAACTGTCTTCTGGCCTCTGAACCAAACCACTTGGGCTGTAGCAGACTTTACTACCTCCAGAGGGTCCCTGGCTAAGCACCTTTCTGATAAGGAACAAAAGTATAGCTGCAGCATTTATTGCTCCGCCCACTTCTGTTATTTCTTTTTTCTTCTTCTTTTCAAGGAGAATCGATTTTATTTAGTTTTTCTTTCATGTGGCTTCTGTTGCTCCGACACTTCGCTGTGTACGTGGTGCTGGGGTTCGAACCCAAGTCCTTGTGCATGTCCGGGAAGCACCGCAACCCCTGAGCCACTGCTCCAGCCCCACTTCTGCTATTTCTTAGACGTATGCTAAGACAACACATGTGGGGAACTTAGGTGCCCCTCTGATGGTCACACTCGTTCTGTGTCACTGTGTCCCTGTGGGCCCCCCCCCCCAACCCATACATTCCTTGCAGGCATACACAGCATTATGTTTACAGCTGTATCCCCACCCCAGCCCCCAGCACAGTGCCTGGAGCATTGCAAACTAAATGAGTAAATGAATGCTTGAGTTAATTTTTTAAATTGTGGTAAAATACATATAAAATCTACCATCTCACTGGCTGCAGGGCTTCACACCTGTAATCCCAGCAACTTCGGAGCCTGAGGCAGAAGGTTCACAAGTTAGAGGCCAGCATCAGCAATTTAGTGGGACCCTGTCTCAAAATAAAAAAAAAAAAATAAAAAAGGACTTGGGGTGGCTCAGCAGTTACAGTGCTTGCCTGGCATGTGGCAGGAGCCAGGTTCAAACCCCAGCACCACATACATAGCTAAGTGTCAGAACAACGAAAACCACAGGAAAAACTAAATAAAATTGATTCTTTCTCTCTCACACACACACTGTCCCTCTCTCTCTTAAAAAAAAATGCTGGGGATGCCACTCAGTGGTTAATGCCCCTGGGTTCAATCCCTGGTACAAAAAAAAATCTACCATTTTATCCATTTTAAAATGTACAGTTCTTTGCTGTTGATAAAATAGTTCATATTGTTCTGAAACTATCACCATCATCCCTTTTTAGAATTCTTTATATTGAAAAACTGAAACTCTGTTGAACTTGACTACTCTAAATATTTAATGTTCATGGAATCATACAGTCTTTGTCTTTTTGCTCTACTTAGCATAATGTTCTCAAGACCTGGGTTCAAACCCCAGCACCACATATACAACTAAGTGTCAGAGAAACAAAGGTGGTCAGAAAAATAAATAAAATTGATTCTTTCTTAAAAAAAAAAAAAAAAGACAGTACTTTCCGTTATTTTAAGTATACTTCTGAAGTAGAAATTGCTCAGTCATTCGGTAATCAACTTTAAAATTTTTTGAGGACTCACCACACTGTTTTCCACAGCAGCTGTGCGATTTTTACATTCCCACAAGCAATGCACAGGGGTTCCAATTCTCCAATTCCTCCATTTCTTAGCCAACACTTATTATCTGTTTTTTGTTTGTTTCAGGGTTTTTTGTTTTTTGTTTTTTTGCTACTGAGGACTGAACCCAGAATGTTCTACCACTGAGCTACATCTCCAGCCCCTTTTTAAAGTTTTATTTTGAGACAAGGTCGATGTTAGGTCAATTTCAGGTGGCATGATGGGGCAGGGCATCAGGCAGGCCTTGCTGGAAAGAACAACCAATCAGATGCTGGCAGACAAGCCCCAGTGGCCTCTTGCAATGCCCAGTGATCCATGCAGTCACCAACCAATCCCTGCGCCGAGGGACGAGACCCCCAAACTTCCTCTGCCCACCCCAGTCTATAGTCACTGCCCAGCAGGTCTGTGTGCCACTTCCTCTGCCCGCCCTCATTCTGGCTGACTGGTGAATCTGGCCCCAAGAGCCAGCAGAAACCAAAAAAGAGGTTTTGCTTAGCTGCTTTTAGGCCTCACTCTTTTTTCCAAAGAACACCCGCGTTTTCCTGATTTTTACAGTCTAAGTTGCTAGGGACTTTCTAGGTTGCTGAGGTTGGTCTTCAACTTAGGATCCTCCTGCCTCAGTCTCCCAAGTGACTGCAATTACAGGCATGTGACACAACCAAGCCTGGCTTTTTTCTTTTCTTTTCTTTCTTTTTTTAACATGTAACCATCATAATGGACGTGAGGTGGTATTTCATTGGGCTTTCATTTGCATTTCCTTAATTATTAATGTGTTTGTTTCCTCTCATTGTAACAAAATACCTGGAATAGATCAGTTTAGGAGGAGGAAAGATTCATTTTGACTTGAAGTTTCAGAGATTTTAGTGCATGGCCACTTGACCCCATTGTTTCGGGGCTTGTGGCAAGGGAGACCCTCAGGGCAGAAACACCTGGCAGAGAAAGTTGTTCACCTGACAGCAGCCAGGAAGTGTGGAGGGGGAGTGGAGAGAGTGAGGAGGAAGGGGCCAAAGTCCCAATATGCATTTCGAGGGCAGGCCCTCAACAACCTAACTGCTTTCCACTTGGGGCCCACCTCCTGAAGTTTCCACCGCCTCCCAGCAGAATCACAGGCTGGTGCCAAGCCTTTAACACAAGAGACTCTGGGTGACACTCCAGATCCAAACTATAACAACTAGTGATGTTGAGCATCTCTTCATACTTATTGGCTATTTGCATATTTCTGTATCTATTTAAATAGATTTAGTATTTAGTTACTGTTCGGCCTGCTGGGGGCAGGGCTTCAGCTAGCCCACACTTCACAGCAGCATGCACCCTGGCTGGGGGTGTAGCTTCAGCCAAGACACTGAGGCCAGGCCTGCTGGCTAAGGGGCAGGGCAAAGGGCAACTTGACCTCGAAAATAACAGCCAATTGGGATGCTGGCGGACAAGCCACAATGGATTGATTGACCCACCAGCCAGTCTCTGAAGGACCAACCCCATCATGAACTTCCAGGTAGCCAGCAAAACCAGCTGCCTGGCAAAGATCCTGCGCCATTTTCCCTGCCTGCCATTCTGGCCGCCCGCCACTTCCCATGCCCACCCTCATCTTGGCAGCACAGGTGAAATTGGCCTGAGAGCCACAAATCCCAATAAACTTCTCCGCCTGAATTTACACCAGTATCATTATCCTTTTTTTCTGATTTTACAGTTACATATCTATTTAAAAGTTTTGTCCATTTTAGAATGAAAATAAAATTAAAGAAACTACAATTTCATACAGTTTGGATGAGTCTCACAAACATAATGCTAAGTGAAAATATGAAATAGTGCATTCCATATAATTCCATCCGTGTGATATTTAAGAACAGGAAAAAACAAACATTCATTGTTTAAAAACCAGAATAGTGGTTATTTGAGTGAATAGTGACTGAGAGAGGACCTGAAGGATCATGTGGGGATGTTTTAATATTTCTTGATGCTTATACTTGTTATAGATACACAAAGCATATCGCTTTCCTATTTGACTCAACTGTTGCCTTTTTTTTTTTTTAAGAGAGAGGGACAGTGAGAGAGAGAAGAGAGAATCAATTTTATTTAGTTTTTCATGTGGCTTTCCTTGCTTCAGCACTTTGTTGTGTGTGTGGTGCTGGGGTTTGAACCCATGTACTTGTGCATGCCAAGCAAGCTCCGTAACCGCTGAGCCACTGCTCCAGCCCCTCTGAAGTCCTTCTTGATATAAACCCTATGACCAGCAATAAAGCTCTGAATAAAAATGCACACATTGCTTAGCAGCTCTCCCCAGTGAATCCTGTCCATCAGAATAGGAAAGCTTGAGATAACAGATCTGTTATCCAGAGCCAGGCCCAGAGGGCAAAGCTCCATATCTTTTATGATCCAAAGGCACAAGACCTCGGAAACTGTCAGCCATATTCAGGGTTACTATTATTATATTATTATTTTGTGTTGGAGTCATGACCCCAAAGTAAACCCTACTTCAGATGTGCTCACTGTGGGGAATGACAGGATGGGAGAAATCTTTTCCATTTGATAAATCTTTTCCATTTGTAGCTCTCTACAAGAACAGTTCGTTCATTTTGATATGGGTGTTCATAAAGCATTGCAAACAGGAACAAAGTGGGCTTGCTGGAATTTCTGTGGCTATGACATCTCACTGTAAGCTTCTAGCGATCTGCAAACAGAAAGTTCAGAGATGCTTCAGATGAGAAAGAAAAACCAGATTTGCTTCCTGCTGAGAGCCAAGGAGAGTACAAAGTCTTCTGAATGATAATTGAGGAAGCAACTACAGATTGAGCAGCAAAACACCTCTCCTGTTGCCACAACAGAACCAGACCAGGGTTCTCCTGAGCTGTGTTTTGGAATGCCACCATTTAGTTCTGAATGAAATGAGAAAATCAGTATGAAAACACAACCTTTACAAAAAAGAAAATCTTCCAAAACTCTTACATCCCAGGAGAGAACTCTAAATGTTCGATTCAATTTCATCTCTCAAGTGAGTTTAACATAATTCACGTTTAAATGTACAAGCATCAAATGTCCTTGATTTCTTTTTAAATGCAATCAGATAATGTTGCTTGGTGGAGGGAGGGGAATTAATACACTCAATATTTTGAGTAGAAAGCACAAGAGGCATTGGAAACATTCACCTATTTCTTATGTTGGCTTTTATTATCTGAAGTTTTCTGCTATATCTGTCATCTGTGTCTTTTTTCATTTTCAGTGTTTCAAGCAGTTTGTATCTAAAGATTTTGAAATTCCCATGCTCTAAGCACAGCAGATTATTTCATAGTATTGAATAAGCTTCATCTCAAACTGGTTTCATTATAGTATTAAAATTATACAAAATGTATGAAACCTTGCTAACTTGATTATTTGCAATGTGTGATATGTTTACAAACAAACTGTTGCATATACATTTAATGAAATAGATAAGAAACAAGTTTTTTAAACACACTTATCTGTATCCATACAGTCCTTAGTTGTCCACAGGGTATCTTATGACTTGGGCAAGCTACTTGCTAAAAATCCAGAAATACAGTGTCTATAGCAGTATTCCGATCTTTTAAAATGATTTTTTAAAAATTATTTCTAAATTTCAAAATTTCTTCTTAAGGAATCTATATTGCATCGCGGTATCCTCTAGTTCCCTTTTTAATTGTCCATATATTACCCTTTTAGCAGTCCCTTGCATTTTGCCAAAGGTAAGCAAACATCTCAGGAATAGTATATGGGTCTCTGGAATCCAGATTTTTTCTTGTTTTATAATCATCATTGTCATCGGAGTCCTAGAGCAGAGGCCCGACTCTGAAGATCCAACATGTCTGATCCGGCCACTCACTGGGAAAACTATACAGAAAAGATAATTGTGAGAAGCATGAAAGGAACTTTCATTAGTGTAGCTCTCCTGGGAAGACCAGGGAACACTCATCCTTATCTTTGTCTTCAAGGGGCTGACAATGACTTTGACATCATATAGAAGGGGGAATACAGCAAGGATTGGGGGTTTGCACAGCTGGAGACCTTGCACAGCTGGCTGCCATAGCAGGTGATCTTGATCTAGTGTGGTCTGGTCCATCATTTTCTTAGGATTGGATAGATGAGGCCTTGTTGGCTATAAGGAAGCTGCTGTTGCCTGAGAGGTAGCTTCAGCTTATCACAAGATGTTTATGGATCAGACCCGCTGTTCCTGGAATCCAGAATGACTCAGAGCAAAGGGGACAGACAAATGCAAAGTAGAGGCAGAGATGTCAACAAAATTGAAGAGTCTAAGTCCTTATTAACTGGATGACCTTTCCATTTGCAGGCCTTTGGATCCATCCTGTTTTTCTTTATCTCGTCAGAGATCACTCACAAGTTTAGCAATTTCACTATGAATTCTCCAAGCATTCTGGGAATCAGTTCCTCATAAGCAGAAGAAGAAGCTCCTATGTAAAACCTAGATCAGTGAGTAGATGGGAGACTCCTCAGTGCCAGAAATGATTTTCTACCATGCTTTCTGAGAGTCCCCTCTTGCTTCTGCCAAAACTGGGACTCAATGCTTTTCTTTCCTGATACAAGTATCCAGTCCCATTCCAGCTTTGAATTCTCAGCTGTTAGCTGACAATTCCTTCTGCTTGTGGATAAAACAGAAAATGCCTGGCACTAGATTGGCCAGGATTTAAGTCAGGACTCACCACCATGTGACATTAGGCAAGTTATTTTGAAGGAGGACCCAGTCACTGACCTAACCAACTTCATTTCTGTCTCTCTCTCTGACTCCATTTGTCTCTTTTTTTCTCCTTGCATTACTGAGGATTGAAACCAGGGGCACTCTACCACTGACCTACAATCCAGTCTTTTTGAAAATGCTTATCTTTTATTTATTTATTTATTTATTTATTTATTTTTTTTTTTTAAAGAGAGAAACAACTTTATTTAGTTTTTCACATGGCTTTAGTTGCTCCAACACTTAGTTGCGTACATGGTGCTGGGGTTTGAACCCAGGTCCTCATGCTTGCAAGGCAAGCACCGAAACCGTTGAGCCACCGATCCAGCCCCTTATTTATTTATTTTATTTATTTTTAAAGAGAGGGACAATGAGAGAGAGAGAGAGAGATCAATTTTAGTTTTTCATGTGGCCTTCGTTGCTCCAACTCTTAGTTGTGTACGTGGTGCTGGGCTTTGAACACATGTCCTTGCACATGCCCGGCAAGTGCTGTAACCACCGAGCAACCACTCCAGCCCTGGTCTCAAACTTTTGATCTTCCTGACTCAACCTCTCAATTAGCTCCATTTGCCCCTTTACTCGGCCTCCCCGAGTTCCTCTTCTGGCCGTACCTTGGATTCCAGGTACAATAGGTTTGACTGATAAGCATATTTATGACAAGGGGCCCAATCTACAGAAAGAGATCATCCCAAGATGTGATTGCCCCCCAAGTGGGTTGGATTACCCCTGATTGAAAGTAGCTTCTCCCCTATCCATGAACATTCATCTCATGATGGGAACTGAATCATCCTTTCAAGTGATGATGACCTCCCAGGAGCTTCACAAAACCAGTTCTGATCAACCAGACCATGGCCTGACCTAGAAGACCCTACTCTGCCAGCTATGAAAACACCCCAGCCTTGCAAACTGGGGCCTTTGCATTTGTTCCCCCTTTCTATAAAACCCAAAAGTTCCTGTGAGCCTCTTAAAGACGGGGTTGTTGTTGTTTTTTTAACCCAGGGGCACTTAACCACTGAGCCACACCCCCAGCCATTTTTTTTTTTTTTCAGGGCTGAGGACTGAACTCGGGGCCTTGCATGTGCTAGGCAAGCGCTCTGCCACTGAACTAAATCCCTAACCCCTTTATATTTTACTTTATATTTTATTTTGAGACAGGGTCTCACTAAGTTGCTTAGGGCCTTGCTAAGTTGCTGAGGCTGGTCTTGAGCTTGGAATTCTTCTGCCTCAGCATCCCGAGTCATTGAGATTACAGTTGTGCACCACCACACCCAGCTTAAAGTCAGATCTTTAGTCACTCACCTCCTTTATCTATTCTTCCCTGTGCAGCTATGCTGACTAAAGCTCCTTTCCTGCCCTTCACCACTGCTCATCTCTTTGATTGGCATATTGGGCAGGGTGGCTTGGTATGTTGGGATGCCTGGAGCGGAAGTCTTTGCCCTAGGACTCTGGTAACAATTTGACCTCTTTGGGACTCTGTTTCATCTTCTGCAAAATAAAGTTAATACTGCTTTCAAAGGATTATGTGAAATAACCACACTGAACCTGTCACATTGTCCTCAACAAATGTTCCTCTCCACTCTATCCTCCTAATGCCAGATACTGAGAACTTTGATGCAATGATGACAAATTAAAACAAGTCACTTAAGTTCAAATACACAGGCAAAACTTTTAGTGGGGCTTCCACTAGGGAAGAGACATAGCTCTGAGGATAAGAAAGTGTCAGGTTGGCTCCCTGGAACAAAAGAAAGGAGCTAGCTTTATTGGCTGCTTGCAGGGGTGGACTGGGGAATTTGGATGATAATTGGCTTCAAGTGCACTTCAACCGGTACTTTTTTTTTTTTTTTTAAAGAGAGAGGGACAGTGAGAGAGACAGAGAAAGAGAGAAACAACTTTTATTGAGTTTTTCACGTGCCCTTAGTTGCTCCAACACTCGGTTGTGTACGTTGTGTACGTGGTGCTGGGGTTTGAACCCGGGTCCTCGTGCTTGCCAGGCAAGTGCCGAAACCGCTGAGCCACCGCTCCAGCCCCTTCAACCGGTACTTTAACTCAACACTCTTGCCCTGTGTTTAGGATGAGTTAAGTAAAATCGTTGTTCTGACTTTCACAGTATTGTTAAAGGTTGGCCAAATGAGGCTCATTTGGTATATGACCAACTGTAAGTTAAGGTGGGACCTTTTGATGGCTGTCAGGCTATGAGCCAAGCTAAGGAGTGCATTTGCCCTGTTCCTACTCTCACTCCTACTGTACTACACACAAAGCACTTTTCACAGCGGCTAAAACTTCCCTTAGCCTCTATGTACAGGCCTTTGAAGGGAGTGACACCATAAACAAAAGAAACAGCTTCTTGCTTTGGGGGTGCTCACAATGTAAGCCAGGAAACACATTCCACGTCCAGATAGAATCCTTAAACCCTGTGAAGCAGAAAGAAAAGGGCAGTGAGTACAAGTAGGGACAGGGAGTTCAAGGACCGAGACCTAGTTCCTTCTTCTACTCCCCAAACGCTTGTGTTATCCAGGCCCAAATATTGTTGTTTCCGCACAAGACCATCAGCCAGCTGAGGTCCGTGTCCCCTCTTCTGACTCCCTTTCTCATCCCAGGGCTGAGCACGCAGCAGGTGCGAGCCCTGCTCTGTCTTCCTTTCATGGCGCCAACACCCTTTGGGTTTGCCTGGAAACAAGAGGTCAAGTGCTTTACTCCTCAGGGCCCCCAAAGGCAAGACTAACACTGCAGAGAAAGGCGGCATCTCCAGCCACGCCCAGCTGTCGGCGACGGTGGCCCGGCCACCCGCTGCAGCAGCGGATTGGCTCCATCCCCGCCCCGCGGGAGCCCCTGTTGGCGCGCTGGGAGAGAGTGACGTTCCGCCCCCGCCTCTGGGTGGCGGGTAGAAGGCGCCCTGGCTGAGAGCCAGAAGCGTGTAGTCCTGGACAAGCCTCTCCATCTTTCTGGACTGGGTGGCCTGGGAGAGTGGAAGGCGGAGCGGGGAGGCGCTAGGGGGCGACCCTCCGAGCGGAAGAAGGGGTAAATGCGGTGATCCGCCCCGGCGAAAATGGGAGTGGAGAGAAGCGCGGAGAGACCCTTCGGCTGCACTGTCCCGAAGGAAAGGCGGCGGCTGCAGAGTCGCCTCTCCCACTGTGCGAGCAGGCGAGCCATTGCCTGGCCCCGCCCCGTCCGCAGGCCCCGCCCCCGAGGCTTAAAGCGCGCTGCGGGCTGCGCGGACCCCACTGCAGGACTCGGCCCGCTGAGCCTTGGGAACCAGCCGCGTGGGTGCTGCCTTCACGTGACCTCCGGCCGCTGACTGAGTCGTCGCCCGCAGTCTGTGTTCTCTCTGCAGCCGGGTGAGCGCGGCCCCGGCTCTGCGCCCGCCACTTTTGGCCACGCCCGCTACCCCGGCTGCGCCGACCTGCGCGCTTCCCGCTCTTTAATTACCTTCTCTCCTCCCAGCCTAGCTTGTAGGCTGTCTTTTTGTCCTCTTGTGCTTTTTCTTATCTCTCTTCCATTGCCCTTAACTCTCTTTTGTTCTTTTCCTCTCGCGTCTAGTTGGCTATAATTTAAGCCTTTCATTGCTTCCCCTCGATGTCCTCCTGCCCACCTTGGGTGGGGGCCGTCGCAACTCTGCAGTAGCCAGGATGACCCTCCACATGCGGCTCCAGGCTGTTTGCCCCCACCGCCTTTCCTGGGGCGTTTCTGCCAGGAGGAGGCTTTGAACTACTCTATCCAGGCCCACTACCAGCCCCTCTAACCCTCCTGGCAGCCCAGGTCTGGGCCCTAGCCAACAACCAGAGAGGGACTGTCCCATCATGACCCCCCTCAAAACACCCCCACTCAGCAAGACTGCTGACAGTCTAGAACAAGCCTGGAAGAAAGCTAAAGTGTGATAAAAGCAGACAGAAAAAAGACTCCTGAGTTGATCCCCACCTAATTAGCTCCAGGCTGCCTGGGTGAAACTGGCCCCATCCTTCTTCCCTCCAAGACAAGGACTGAGGGGCTTGTGTAACTTGGGCAGGTGGCCTTTGCCGGGATGTGGTCCTTTGAGGTGGATTTCTCTTTCTAAACTTTCTTCCTTTGCCCACACCCACAGGTCACATAGTATGTCCTTTAGGTCTTTCGTCTTCCAGCCATTGTCTATGGAAAACCAAGGGGATTGGGCCATGATAGCCACTGGCAACTTTGAAGAATGGGACGCCTTTAGAGAAGCTTGATTTTGGAGGCCTCAGCCTGAGACCTTTGCAAAGCCGGGTAAGAGTCCAGGGGAAGGGAGTGATCTCCTGGTGCCTCTCAGCCTTGTGGTGTAGGGGTGGGAGTCAGCAACACATTGACAAAAATAACTTCCCCTACCACCCAGGCAAAGTGGCTTTTCACAGTTCACTAAGCACTTTCATCATCCCTGATCTCCTCTGGCCCTTAAGCCAAACTTGACAAGCCAAGGACAGTGGTCCTCACTTTATAAAAGAGGAACCTGAAGCCCAGGTGGGATGTTGAATGACCTCAGGTCACCTGGGAGTCAGCAGAAGAACTAAGACAAGAATCTATTGTTCTAACTTCATATTGTTAACTAGCTTTTTTTTTTTTTTTTAAAGAGAGGGACAGTGAGAGAATCAATTTAGTTTTTCATGTGGCTTTCATTGCTCTGAGACTTCATTGTATACATGGTGCTGGGGTTTGAACTCACATACTTGTATATGCCAGGCAAGTGCTGTAATCACTGAGCCACTGCTCCAGCCCTGTTAACTAGCTTTTGACAGTCCCTGAGACTGAGATTCGTAGTCAAGTGAGTACTTTTTGAGCTCTGAGGCTTGTTATTCACCTGTCACTATAAAATATGATTAACTCTTTCTAGGCCCTAGTTCTACTTACCCTCCTTAAGTAGAGTTTTAGTACTTTGCCCCATACCCATCCTTCTTAAGGACCTGACTTTTAGCAACCTAAGTCAACATTCAAAATGGCAGCAGAGCCTCTCTGGCCTTCACAACACTCTGCCACCCAGCTCGGGGTCAGGCATGTGGTACACTCATCTCTCTGTTGCCCAGAGAAGGTACATCAGCTGCCTAAACCTTCTCAGAACTGTTTAATTGGCATAAGAGAACCTTCCTTGTGAAAGGCCCTGTCTGTGCCTGGCACTGAGAAAACAGGAAGAGAAAAAATGAATTGTGCAGCAGGGCAAACAACATAAATTTTGGAGCTCGTACATGTGCTTACTGTATTGCCTATCTAACTCGGAAGTGAGTGCAGCTGCCTCGCAGGGGAGCTGGGAGGTTTTAAGTGAGCTAATAGAATGCCCACAGGCAGTGAGGTGGGACAAGATGTGGAACGCCACCCCTGTAGGGGAGATGGGGTGTTAGCAGGAAAGCTGGGGAGACAAGGAACACCTTCAGCAGCCCATTCTGCCTTCTGAGCACTAACCCTACTGAGCCTTAGGTGGGCCAGCCTCCAGGGCATGTGAATCAGGTCAGGCCCTGCCCCAGTTGGAGCATTTGAGGCAATTGTTAAGTTGCACATTGATTTCCCTGTTTGCCCCAGCCATCTGGGGTGAAGCCCAGGAGGAAGAAGCTGGGTGAGCTGTTTCCATGGGTCTCTGTGTTCACAAGTGGCTCCCACCACATCCTCCTTCCACCACCTGGCTCTTTACTCTTGAGCCCCAGCAACAGGGGCAACCAATCGAGCTGAGTTCTGAGCAGCTGCTCCTATGAAATCAGAAGAGTGAGCTCAGGGGAAGGAGAAGCAGGTCACCCTCCCCCTGCTGGGGTGCTGGGTTCACTTCCTCCTGCGGCAGCAGAGAATATTGTTCCAACTCAGAACAAAATGGAGATTTTGGTTTCCTGTATCTCTTTTCATAGCACTGACTGGCACCTCCTTATCCCTACCTCTCATGTAGAGGTGCAGATCCCCTACGTTGAAGGAAAGGCAACTGACTAACTGGGTAGGCGCAGAGAAGCTCAACACTGAGAATTGCTTACTCTCAGTCCTGGTATTTGCCCATCAACCTTTAAGACCCAGCTAAACATTACCTGGTCTGATGTCTCTTAGGATCACCCCTCTTCCTTACCTCTCTTCCTACAGATTTAGTTTTTCCCTTCTCTGCATTTTGAAAGTATGTCCTGCAAGCCCCAAATCAGCTAGAATCCCCTGCCCAATGCCTGTGCCTGCAGTAAGTCCCCTCCAGGGTAGATATTGTCCCCCATGTGTTAGTGAACCAGTGCCTGACAAAGCAGGCTTGTTGAAGGGATGATTGGAGAACTTGAGCTGTGTGGGAGCCTGGGAGGATTGAATTAGTTATATCCTCCCTTCCTTTTCTTCTCTTCAGTAATTTCAGATCCATGGAACCTCTCCTGCTTGAAAACTCAGAACACAAGTCTGTCAGGTGTTGGTCTAGAAGCCCCACTTCTGCCAGCCCTCCAGGGAGCTTCATGAACAGAAATGTGGGCATTGTCAGAGCAATCTCTGCTCCAGCAGACCAAGAGCTGGGTCAGCGACTGTCATGAGGCAGTACTACGATCACTCTGAACTAGACTGTCCCTGGAAGGAGCAGGAGGGAGTCCTTCACAAAATCTGGACTCCTTGGTCAGGAATTGCTTCTTTACCCCCTACTTGAGTAACTAAAGCTCACTCCTGTTTTTCCTCGTGGAGCCACAGAGTCCTGCTTAGGGGATTTGGTGCTGTTTGGGAAGGTGGAGATGGGGTGGGTGGTGAGCAGGGAGGGCCTGGGTCACTGTAGCTGATGGGGTATCTCTACTTTTGGCTTGGCTTAGATTCCGGCAGAGTTCCTTTATCTCGTCTTGCTGATTAAAGGTGTCCTGTTCTCCAATTCTCCATCTCCTGGGAGGTAGCAGGAAATCAGAATCATGGTTGGGTTCAAGGCCACAGATATACCCCCTACTGCCACTGTGAAGTTCCTGGGGGCTGGCACAGCTGCCTGCATTGCAGATCTCATCACTTTTCCTTTGGATACTGCTAAAGTCCGGCTGCAGGTGAGGGGATGAAGCCTGAGGTGTGTGGAGGGGTTTTGATGGTATCTAATCTGCTCCCTTACCAAGGACAGATTCCTCAAGGGCCACCAGGGTGTTTGGGAACATGGGAATGGCAGGAGATGGGGAGGCAGGCTGCCTGTCCCTATGTCCACCTCTCTTGGCCTTGCAGATCCAAGGAGAGAGTCAGGGGTCAGTGCGTGCTGTGGCCAGCACCCAGTACCGTGGCGTGCTGGGCACTATTCTTACCATGGTGCGCACCGAGGGCCCCCGCAGCCTCTATAACGGGCTGGTGGCCGGCTTACAGCGCCAGATGAGCTTCGCCTCTGTCCGCATCGGCCTTTACGACTCTGTCAAGCAATTCTACACCAAGGGCTCTGAGCGTGAGTATGGAGCCAGGACATGGGCCCCTTGGTCTTGCCCTTTGTTTCTTGCTGATATTTATCTTCATTCATATAGCTGAATAACAGCTATCAGCCTCAAGATCCCTAGGAGGGTCAGAGGAGTGGAGAAGTAGAAGGGGCCCTAATTCTAATGACTTCTGAGCTCCTGGTCTATGCCAGGCTCTAAACGGGGCATCATCCCGGGACAGTTCTCACAACCACTGGGAGTAGGTAGAATCATCACAGTGTTACAGATGCAGAGACTGAGCATTGAAGTGGGGGCCAAGGGCACACAATGGGGAGCCAGAAAAAATGCACCAGGATTTTTGCCTCCAGGGCCAGCCTGCTTTGCACCTCTGTGGCATATGCTTGGTAACCCTCCATTTCACCCCTGAGGAAGTGAGATCCCAGAATCACAGGGCAGGGAGCAGTAGGTCTGTGATGAGAATCCAAGTCCTGAGTCCCAACCTATCAGGAACCCACTTCTCTTAGCCTTAGTGTTTACATTTGTTAAATGGAAACCATTCTGATTTCTCAGTGTTGCTGAGCGAGTTAAATGAAGTGTTTTGTGAGGGAAAGCACTAAGTGGCTGAGAGGAAAAAAAGAAAGCCCTAAGTCTGATTTTTGTTTTACTCCTTGCTACATTTTAGCAAACAGTAGATGTTCACAGTGATGCTCTGTGAGATGCAAGGAGTTCTTAGAGAAAGCACTGGTCTGGACCCTATTCTTGAAAGTTGGATGGTGTGACATGGTTTGGGTGAGGAGAGATGAGGTGGGAAATGAGCGCAAGCCCAGCCGACCACTGACATCGTGGTTCACCCACAGATGCTGGCGTCGGGAGCCGCCTCCTGGCAGGCAGCACCACCGGTGCCCTGGCTGTCGCTGTGGCCCAGCCCACGGATGTGGTAAAGGTCCGGTTCCAAGCTCAGGCCCGTGCTGGAGGTGGTCGGAGTTATCAAAGCACTATCGATGCCTACAAGACCATCGCGCGAGAGGAAGGCTTCCGGGGACTCTGGAAAGGTGTGTACGGGATGTATCCCCTTCCCTATCTTCCTCTTTCCCATTCCCTGGTCTCACACAGGCTCTCTGTGCTGTAGGGACCTCTCCCAATGTTGCTCGTAATGCCATTGTCAACTGTGCTGAGCTGGTGACCTATGACCTCATCAAGGATGCCCTTCTGAAGGCCAACCTCATGACCGGTGAGTTAGGGTGGATGGTGCAGGAGTGGTTATGGGGGCCTGGTGGCCCAAAGGCCACATCTTTTCATTCTTTGCCCTTTGCTTGTAGAGGGAATTGTGTGTATTTCCTACTTGCCATATCGAAGCCAACTGGGATGAAGCTCCCACTTGGCACATTGAGGAATTGAGGCGGGATTGACAAAATGACTTTTTTAGAGGCTCATAGTGGAGTCTCTGTCTTTATAAAATCGTGAGAGCCTTAGCTGTTTAGTTCTTTTGCCTCTGGGATGATGGGTGAGGATCACTGAGTCCTTGCCCACTGCTCTTTGGCAGATGACCTCCCTTGCCACTTCACCTCCGCCTTTGGTGCAGGCTTCTGCACCACCGTCATCGCCTCCCCTGTCGACGTGGTCAAGACGAGATACATGAACTCTGCCTTGGGCCAGTACAGCAGTGCTGGGCACTGTGCCCTTACCATGCTCCAGAAGGAGGGGCCTCGAGCCTTCTACAAAGGGTGAGCCTCTGATCTCCCCGCCCACCACCCAATTCCAGGCCTTCTACCAATCCTTGTCTATCACAGGTGTGAGTGAACCACCTACAAGAGAGGGGCGCCCAAGTGTCAACCCTCCCAGAGTTGTGTCATCCTTGTTTTCTGGGTGTTAAAATGAGGACTCAGGCCTGGGGATGTAACTCGGTGGTGGAGAGTTTGTCTCCTGTGCATGAGATCCTGGGTTTATTGCCCACCACTAGGGGTAGGAGGTGTGGGGAGACAGAAAACAGGGGTGGGATTTTTGCTCATAGGCAAGAATCTAGCTGCAGGCTCAGTTCACTGGCTCCTCCTGGTGATGCGGGGTTTTTGAGATGAGGCTGGATTCTCTGCTCCCGCTGGTGAATGGAGTCTGGGCCGCTACAGATTCCAGCAGTCAAAATAGCCCACTTCTAGTGTTTGCAGCCATTCCCAGTTAAAACTAGAAATTTGGCCTGGCTGCAGGTGTCTGCAGCCCAAAGTGTTAGCAATTCTCCAGCTAAAAGCTGGGTGTTGCAGCTCTTGGTGTGGTGGAAATTCATCCTGGGAATTCAGCGCTAATCTTCTGGGTTCTTGTCTCATGAAGTTGAAGAATAAAATCCACGGACGACCACGGAAGGAGGAGTAAAAGGAGTAGGATTTATTTAGGAAGAAGAGCAGAGACTCCGCAAAGCGGAGGGGTATTTGGAAGCAGGACACCGTCTAATGGAGGTTAGGCCACAGGTTATATTGATTTGGGATATGAGCATAATTAACATTCATGCAAAGCAGGCATTGAGAAATGCGTCAACCCCATCGGTTAAAATCTACGTAAAGCAGGCATTGAAACTGGTCAGGAACACCATGGGTTAAAACAAAAGGTGGCAAATACTTCCTGGTATCTACCTGTGACCACCCCCATCTCTTAGTCAGGGACTAAGGTGAGCCTCAAGGTCTTTTTTGCATTTGAAGGCCCTGGGCAAGCCTATGACCACCCCCCACCTTAGTTGGGACAAAGGTGAGCCTCATGGTCTTTTTGCATTTGAAGACCCTGAGCAAGCCCTGTCAATCACTCTCTGCCTCTACCAGCTAGCTCTTGGATAGGGGCCCTCTGTCCTGACTACCCAGCCATTTCACTGTCTCTCCTAATCTGTCTCACTGGTTTCCCTTGGAACAGAGCAGCCAGGTTAGATGAGATGCCCCTGCCCAGTGGGACAAGCCAGAAATAGAGGAGCCTCTATGACCTGTGTTTTCTCTCCTCTAGGTTCATGCCCTCCTTTCTCCGCTTGGGTTCCTGGAATGTGGTGATGTTTGTCACCTATGAGCAGCTGAAAAGGGCCCTCATGGCTGCCTGCACTTCCCGGGAGGCTCCCTTCTGAGCCTGTCCTGCTGCTGATCTGGCCACCTGGCTTTGCTTCTCCTTCAGCTGGCCCTGCTTCCCTTTTCCTCCTTCCCTACCCCCATCTCTTCCCTCCAACTCCCTTCCCTCTCCCCGGGTTCCCTCCCCCTCCCTGCCTCATCTCCTTATTGTCTCAGTGCTGGTGGAGTTGACCCCATCTGGCAGTGAGGAAGCCTGGTACCAGCCAGGAATCCCAAGCCCTCACTCCCTTGAAAAGTTCAGCCTGACTCATTGTCCTAACCCCCGTCCAGCCTGCCACCCATAAAGCAAGCTCAACCTGGTGTCTCCTCCCTCTCTCATAGCTGTTAGCAGATGTCTTGGTCTGATGGGCCTTTTTGGCACCTGGTGGGTAGAGGAGGAGCCACCTGACTTCAAAAAGGGATGTGACCCACCTTCCACCTCCACAGGGGCCCCTGGTCCATTTTTCTTTCCAGACCCAGGCCCTGGACTGAAGCAGCAAGACAAGGAGTAGCCCAAAGGGATGGCAGTGGCTTTGTCCTTGCCTCCCCATCTTACTGAGCATTTGAGCTTTCATTCAATACCCCAGTGCCTACCTCCCCAGCCCCTAGCTGGCCCGAGGCCTGTTGACCCGCTGAGTTAGACTGCTTCTGTCTGCCCTGCATGTCCCACACTAGAAGATTTAGAGGAACTTGGGACTGTTCAGCGTAGTGAGCTTATTTTATGTTACAAATGGCAAACCCACCTCTCCAAAGTCCTGGACCTTGACTGCAAGTCAGAATACCTCCCGCCCTCCACAGTCACACCCAGCAGAGGGAGCTTCGGAACTGGGTGGGGCAGGCCCTGACCCACACAGGCTGTGCTGGGTTCAGCCTGCAGGGCACACATCCAGCTTCAGCTTCCCTGGGCTTGGGGCTTGCAGTGCCACCCTCACCCCAGTCTAGGGATCCCAAGGAGCCCTTGACAAGTCAGGGCTTTGACTACACAGAGGTTTCAGCCTCTGTCCTCAGGGTCAGAGAAGCACGTAGGCAAGGCTAGTATTTTGTTGTTGTTGTTGTTTTTTTTGTTATTGTTTGTTTTGTTTTTCCAGAGGGACAGAGAGAGAATCAATTTTTTTTTTTAAGAACTTTATTTAGTTTTTCACATGGCCTTAGTTGCTCCAACACTCAGCTGTGTACGTGGTGCTGGGGTTTGAACCCGGGTCCTCATGCTTGCCAGGCAAGCGCTGAAACCGCTGAGCCACCGCTCCAGCCCCCGAGAGAATCAATTTTATTTAGCTTTTTTTGTATGGCTTTCACTGCTCCAACACTTCGTTGTGTACGTGATGCAGGGATTCAAACCTGTGTACTCACGCATGCCAGGCAGGTGCTGTAACCTCTGAGCCGTTGCTCCAGCCCTGTGGCAGCACTACTTATATTTCAAGGGGTGAGGAACTGAGGTCCCAGAACAGGTCTGGGCCTGTCTTACAGGTATCTGAGGACTGAGACACACCATGTAGGTAGACACACACAAAGTCAGCATCTGAACTGGGACCAGGACTCAGACTCTCCTTTGCTAGACTCTGCCCCCAGGCACTAGTGTTGAAGGTCCTTAGGGAAGTGTGATGGTTGCTATGGAGCCAGGCCCAGAGAACAAGATGGCCTTTCCCCTTCCCCAGCCTAAAGCAGCTAACACTTCCGGTCCTCATTAGCCTGCTAGTTAGAGCTAGAGGCTAAGCCCCCCAGTGCTTGGCCAACAGGTCCAGGTGTTAGACTGATTTATGAACAGAGAGGGAGGCCCCAGGATTCCTCATCTTTCTTACCTCCTAACAAATGGAGCTGAGGCCTCAGTCCCCAGGAGGGACAGCGTTGAGTGCCACGAGGCAGCAAGGCAGAGTGAGGGTGCTGGATGCAGTGGCGCACACTTGTAATCCCAGCAACTCAGGAGGCTGAGGCAGAACCCCCATGAAGCGATTTGCCCAAGGTCGCACACCTGGAATTCCAACAGGTGTGTTGGGTTCCCCACCTATTTTGTATTGCTGTGTCAAAGTGCTTCCTGGATCCCTGGCCTCAGCCTGGGGATTGCTAGGCTACAGGAGTCAACACAAGGGGAGGATCTGACCCTGTGTGCCCTCACATTAATCCTATGAGGTATCCTGTTAACTGTTCTGCACTGGAGGAAAGGGACAGTTTGCTGCCCTAGGCCTGTCTGTCAACAGAGCTAAACAGGCCAGCTAGGTGTGAAGAGGCTCAGCAACCTTGTGCCCCAGGCACTGGGATGAACACAAAGCCAGCCAGGTAGTTCTGGGCATGACCTTGGAATGATGAGCTGGGTGAGGTGGCAGGGATCACTGGAAAACACAGGCCTCAGGCCTCAGTGCTTGTAAAATGGCCTATGATAAGCCTGCTTTGCCTGACTCAAGCCAGCACTGAAACATGTTGAAGTCATACATGATAAACAAGTCTGTCATTGGGCCTGAGACCAGGCTTCCTCCACAGCCCACCATAAGGGTCAGAAACAGCTGTCCTACAAAGGGCCTGGGGTTCTAGATTCGCAACCCTGCCGTCCCTTGCCCAACCAAGGCTTGTGCTCCAAGCTGGGAGACTGCCATAACCCCTTGCCCCTGCCTCAGCAGCAGTCTGTTTCACTCCATCTGTTCTCCCAGATGACCTGCAGGATAGAGGTTATAATCTAAGAAACAGACCCCCAGAGGTGAAATCATTTGGCCCCAAAACACACGTATTTGACTCCCTGCATATTTTGGACTAAGCCAAAATGCTTCCTAGAACACTGGCCCCCAAGTCTTCATCTCAGTCTTTCTTCTGCTGCCTTCTCCATGGTGATTTACAAATGGCTGCTGAAGCTGGGCGCAATGGCAGATGCTTGTAATCCCAGCTACTCAGAAGGCTGAGGCAAGAGGGTCATTTGAGCCCAGGAACTTGGGCTACATAGTGACAACCCTGCCTTTTTTTGTTTTTTTTTGTTTTCTGCTCAGTGAGAATTGAACCCAAGGGCATTCTACCACTGAGCTACATGCCTTTTTTGTTTTTTATTTTTTTTAAGAGAGAGGGACAGTGAGAGAGACATAGAAAGAGAGAAACAACTTCATTTAGTTTTTCACATGGACTTAGTTGCTCCAACACTTAGTTGTACGTGGTGCAGGGGTTTGAACCCGGGTCCTCGTGCTTGCCCGGCAAGCGCTGAAACCACTGAGCCACCGCTCCAGCCCCTGTTTTGTTTTTTTAAATAGGTCCTAAGTTGCTGAGGCTGGCCTCCAATTAGCAATCCACCTGCCTCAGCCTCCTGAGTCACGGGATTACAGGTGTGCCACTGCATCAATCACCCTCTTTTATTTAAAAGAGTAAGAGGGTGAGAGAGAATCAACATTATTCTTTCATCCAGCCTGTTTCTCTGACTCTTAGTTGTGTATGTGGTGCTGGAGTTTGAACCTGGGTCCTTGCACGTGCCTGACAAGCACTCCAGCCCCACCCTGTCTCTTAAAAACTTAACAAAACGGCTGCCAAGCACTGCTGAGCTCCACTTCAACTTGAGCTAATACGGTATTTTGAATGGGGAATCCCAAGCTATGTAGATAATATGGGACCTATTCCAGCACCCCTGAAGCCACCCCACAAAAGAGGCCCTCCACTTTCCCTAAGACTGGACCAATTCAGTCTCCAGCGCAGATGAGCATGCTGCCCTGTTGTCTTTGGTGGGGCTGCTGTGGGCAGGGGCCTGTCTGGTCCTGCAGGCCAGAACCCCTCCAGGCCGTATTGATAGCAATGCTCTGACTACCTGAAATCCAAGCCTGAGTTCACCAAGTACTTTCCCACCAATGAGTTCACTCGATCCTCAAGCCTGTGAGGGGTGTGAGCTCCGCTTTGCTGACAAGACAAGGGCAGTAACTCGTGCCAGGAGGTAGTGTCAGGACTGGGACCAGAACCCAGGTTTCCTGCCTACCAGACCTGCCCAGAGACAGCCCAGGACCCAGCCCACACTCAGGAGAACTGAGGCTGGGGAGGTTCTTGTGTGCCTCTCCTAAGCTGGTGGTGACGTTGACAGTTCTGATGACAGCTTTGCCACCTGAACAAGTGAGGACCAGTATTTTTGTGGTTTTCCTGTCTCTGTAATGTGACATATCACATTTTAGAAAATGATCCTTCTACAAATTGTGTCATGAAAAGTCAGCAGAGCTGAGAACTCTCAGAGGCCATACAGCCCTGCCCCATGCTCCCAAGGTGGAGCACAGAGGCTCCAAATCCTCAAGCTGCCAGTGCCCATGAAGCTATGACAGGGATCCAGGTGGCCAGCTTCTTGGGACTTGCATGAAGGCCTAGCAGGGCTTGGGATATGACTCAGTGGCAGAGCACTTGCCAGGCTGTTGCATGCAAGAGACCCTGGGTCCCATCCCCAGCACTTAAAAAAAAGACCTAGCAGGAAGGTCCCCTCCAACACACTCTCGGGACAAAACCAGAGGATAAGAAAGGAATCTTTATTATGTCAACCTAGGCTCCCATGCCACCCCTTTGCCCTCACAGCCTGTGCGGTGGGCACGGTGGGTAAGACCCATGAGCCCTCTCCTCCCCAGATGCAGTCCCCAGCTCAGGTCAGCAATGCCTGGCGCAGCATCTGCTTCTTCTGAGGTGTGAGGCGGGTGGGGAACTGGATGTCGAAGAAGATGTAGAGGTCCCCCTTCTTGGTGGGGTCCTCAGGTAGCGGCATCCCCTCACCTGGCACCTTCTTGAAGTACTTGGGACTGAGGGAAGGATGAAAGAAGGGAGCTGAGAGGGCACCCTGGAGCAACACCTGCCCGAGCTCACATAGCAACCGGAAGGGGCCGGCATCCCAGTTTCCACCAGAGGGCGGCTCTTAGCAGCAAGGGCAGTGGGGGAAGAGAGGAGAATGGCTTGTTCCAAAGGGCACACTCCCTGGAAAACATGTTCACAGTCTCAGCTGGAGGGTCCTAGGAGTCTTGTTCTAGGTCTGGAACAGGGCAGGGGAGGGGACGTGGGGTGGAGGTGCCAGGCTGCTAAGCAAACGTCCCATACAGAGGGCCTTTCTCAGAATAGGATTTAGAGGATGCAACTCAGGACTCTAGTGAGAAGTTCGGCAGGGGGCTGGAGACAACAGGAAATGCCCAACACAGGGGGCATCTAGCCTCTCCCGTTGCTTCATGCAAATTAGAAAAGCCATCCTTTTGCAGAGTACAGCACACAGCTTGGCCAGAGTGTAGGCCAGTTGTAGTCTTCTCCCACCCTCTCAGCAAGGGACTTCTGTGCTGTGTACAGCCTGCACAACTGTACTGGGCAGACTTTTCTGACTCTAACCTTTAAGTCCCAGGCCAGCCCTTCCCTCGGTTACCAGATCCCAAGGCACATGGACTCACTGGACAATGTCATTGATGGGGATGTTGAGTAGACGGTCATCTAAGGTCTTCACCTCCACAGTGCAGCAGGTGAGGGCCTGGGGAGGTCAGGACCAAAAGGTGGGAGTGGGGAGGGTCATCATGGCCATCCTACTCAGAAGGCACTTGATGAACCTATCTGGTGCCAGAGCTTGAGCTGAACACGAGGGAGACAAAAGGCTGTTCAAGGACTATTAGGGGACACCCCCCCAACACTGTTACCTGCCCTCAAGGAGTTCACAGTCTGATAGCTCAGACTGATATTGGTAGAACATCAAGGAATGATAGAGGTGGAAATAACGGGGTCTGAGGGCACCAAGAGGGGCTCCTCAGCATTCTGGAGAAGAGGAAAGCTGCATATTGGTGGCAGCAGTTGACAAGGGCCTTTGTAGATGTGACAGCACTGGGAGAAGAGGGTGCAGGAGAAGCAAGAGAACAGAGATGGGGCACGCAGGGAGAGCCCCAGGGAGCTCCGGAAGAGCTGGGAGGGCCTCGTGGTGGGGACCAACAAGGAGAGGAAGTGAGAGAGGTGTGGGGGCGGGGTGTGGAAGTCACAGGACCTAGTGATTGGGGGAGGGGCCAAGTCCAGCCCAGGCCCACTCCGGCACTGTCCCACTCACCTTGCCCAGAGGGATGGGATGCACAAAGAGGAGGTCATCCTTCTCCCTGCGGAAGCGAGGGTGTATCTTCTCCTTTACGATGAAGATGATGTCCGCTGGGATGATGTTGGGGCCCTGGGTAGGGGAGGTCAAGGGGTGACAAGGACTAATTCATTGCCTGTGTGACTTGGCCAAGTTCCCACCTCTATTGTCGCCATGTCTTCATTTGTACAATGGGGAGATTAGACCAGGATTTCTGCCCCTGCTCCAAGAGGCTTACTCAGATGAGTCCTCTGAGGATTAGTTCTCTATTGAGCTTCCCCAAAGTGATGCACTCAGCGGGATGGGAGAGGGACTTCCCGCAGATGGCAGCGGAACAGCGAGCTGGGTCAGGCAATGCCTGCGCATCTTTGTCCTGCTAGTAACTCAGGAGTGACAGCCCTCACCTAAGTTTCACCAAGTCGCCAAAACTGCCAAGGTCTCTTCTGGGCACTGGGGACAAAGGAATCAGCCCAGCCTTTTCCACCCAAGGAGCTTCCAGTCAAATGGGAAAAGAGACACACGGTGAATTCTCAGCAAGTTCAAGGCCAGGCTTAAGGGAGGCCAGAGGCAAGGACTCTCCAAGGACTCTCCATGTGGGTCGGCAGGGCAAGCTGTCCAGAAGGGCAACATTGCAGGTGGGAAATCAAGGTTATTCTTTCTTCCTTCCTTTCTTTCATTCTTTTTAAAAATGAGATCTCACTATGTTGTCCAGGCTGACCTCAAGCTCCTGGTCTAATGATCCTCCTGCCTCAGCCTCCCAAACAGATGCCTACAGGCACATGCCACTGTGCCCAGATCGAAGGGTCTTTTTGGAAGTACATGTCTTAAAGGTGAGAAAGGGGCAAGAAGTGCAGGTGGCGGAGTTAATCTCTCTTGGTGCTGAATACTCCATTGCTCTGCCTCTTTGCAGCACTTAAGGACTCAGCACACCTAGGACAAGTTTATATTTTTATGTAAATAAGTCTTAGATTTAAAATCATTACTAATGAGTGGTTTTGAGTAGCTCCTATCCTTGGGTTTTATAGAAAAAATCAAAGAAAATCAGAAGAACACTGGAGGTAAGACTGAGTTCAGCTCTTGAGCTCTTGCCCTAGGTAAGTCCCTTCCCTCTCTGGGCCTCAGTTTCCCACTCTGGAAAACGGGGGTAATCTCTAAGCTGCTCACTCACAGTGGCATTGTGAGGCTGTGTCCCTGGGAAAGGACATTAGGGATCATCTCACCAACTCTGCAGCCTGGTCTCCCGACCAGACAGGAAACATCATCGTCTCTTTCCCTTTCAGTCTTCCCACCACTTGAGCCTGGTGACTGATGCTAGTCAGCCTCTCTCCCTCTCACCTGGTCCCCTTCTTTCTCAAAGGTGATGCGTGTGCCCTGCCTCCAACCAGACTTCACATCGATCGTCAGGATCTTGTCCTTGATGGTGGAGGAGTACCCATCCTCGTTTAGTACCTGCCGGGAGATGGGGGGAGGCGGCGTACTCAGAGTCCTAGGAAAGATGCTCTGTGGAATTGGTACTCAGGCTCAGTCCCCTAGCATAGGGAGGACCTGCCCTGAGCCATTCACACACTCATTCTCTTGCCAACAGAGGTAAAGCTTGTGATTCTAGGGCTGCAGGGCATGTCCTAAGGCTGGAGCTGGGGCCCAAGACACCAAGAAGTCACCATGAGTTGATCAAACCCACAATTCCAGCCCTGGCCACAAAAAGATGCACAGTGACAGACAATACCCTCAGTTCCACTCTCCAAATCCCAGAGGTCCTGAATCCGAGCTTCTGGCAGTCTTTTAATCCCAAAGGGAGAAAGAACATGGAAGTCAACAAATCTGAACCTCACCCAATATGTTGTCCAATCACAATGCCCTCAAGGGTGCCTACTGTGGAAGGCAGGGCCATGTCCTGTGCTGGACAAAGGCAAGGGGACCTGGCAGAGGGCTGGCACATGGGACAGTGTCAAACCAAGGACTGAACTCTGAGATGCACAAGGGTCTTCCTCAACCAGTGACCTTGGAGACTGTCCCAGCAAACCCTCTATGCCCACACTGCTCCCTTGTAGTGATGGGGCATACCCCTTGATGAAATCCTGCAGGCATGATCAGGTAATGCCAGAGAGTGGGATTCATGGGAGACTCCTCACACTCATGATCTTCCCACTTCCCACAGTGAAGGGGCTGAACTCAGGGGAAGGGATCCCAGTTAGGGGGCTGCAGAGGGGACATTTTTTCTTTTCTCTTTTGATACTGGGGATTGAATCCAGGGGCACTTAACTACTGAGCCACATCCCCAAACCCTTTTGTATTTTATTTTGAGACAGGGTCTTGCTAAGTTTCTTAGGGCCTCACTAAGTTGCTGAGGCTGGCTTTGAACTCATGATCCTCCTGCCTCAGCCTCCCCAGTCATTAGGATTATAGGTGTGTGCCACCATGCCCAACTGCAGATAGGACTTCTGCTTTAGGAAAACAGGTTGATCTTCTCAATTGTTCCAAAATTTCAGATCCTAGAACTCCAAGATCCTAGCTCTCTCAGTCTAAGAATCCATGACTCTATCATAAACCATTTCTGAGTTCTCTAGTTAGGGTAAGGACAAAGGTGATGGGGAGGGCAGAGGAATAGATAGAGGCTCCCAGAAGGAGCAAACCAAGTACTCACCCTTCGGGAGATCTTAATTTTTTTGGTGCAGCCAAAGAATAAGTCCTCCAGGGACAAGTAGAGGTCCCGTTCAATTGGGGGGTCTTGCTTCTTGACACCTCGACCCCGGAGACCCCCAAAATTTAAATCCACATCATTTCCTTCTTCATCAAAAAATTCTACAGGAGATAGGGAGAGGAGTAAGAGAAATTATGTTCAAAGACTCTTGATTCATTCTCTCTCTCTCTCTTTCTCTATCTCACAGTCCCCACCCCTCTATTCCCTCCAATCTCTTCAGTGACCCAAGTATAATACCAGTACCCATTCCCACCTCTCAGACTCAGACTCAATGTGGACCAGTTCCCTTGCCAGTTCCCACTAGTGGCCTCCCTCCCACTTTGGACATTGCCCTCCACCACCCACCACCCAGTCGGGCTCCTGGCCCCTGCACCTCCCCACAATTTTGGGAGTTACCCTCAATACAGGCAGGGTGAGGTGCGCCCTCTAGTGGCATATCCCAGTAGCGTCAGAAAAGACTCCCTCTCTGCTTTCTGCTCCGCCTTGTAGAGGATCAGAGCAGAGCCCTCCCCCACCCTTCCCCAGGCTCCATGTGCCCGGATTGTCCAACCCAAGACCACCAGATCTCCCAGACTCAAGTTTGCATGAAGTTATCAGTTGATGTTAAAGAGGAAAGAGCTAGTCCCTGGCAAATTTGAGAGGTCACCTGCATACGCCAAAGTCCTCTTTGGTCAGTTTCATTTCCCAGATGTACTTCTGTACCTCTCCTGCTGCTCCCTTGCCTGTGCCCTTCCATCCCAACCCAGGCCCTGATGCGCTGTTCAATCCTTTGGGATTTAGCTTCTCCGTCTGTCTGTGGGACGGGGTAATAACACCTGACCTGCCTTCCACCGTTAAGGTGATGAGGAAGAGCTAAAACTTCTCTGAGAGCTTACCATGTATCAGGCACTTCTCATTTTTATTTGATTTATTTATTTATTTATAACTTATTATTTTTGCATTGCTGGGGATCAACCCAGGGTCTTGTGCATGCTGGGCAAGTGCTCTACCACCTAGTTACACCTCCAGCCTTTCATTTTTATTTCATTGCTTTGGAGAGGCCAAACAAAATTCTGACGCTTCCATAGCTAGTGAATAGTTGACCTGCACCTCAGAACAATTTGACTAAGGAGGAAAAAAGTTCTAAAAATTCTGGAAGCCCTTCATAAACTGTAGAATCAGGGGTCACTATTCTGCACCCTGTTTCTCACGGTAAATGCCATGGAATGAAATTCACAGCTTAGAATGATGCAGTGACCTTAGGCACTTAGGAGGGTGAGGTGGCTTTACTCTAGTGTCCCTGTAAAATATGATGGTTCATCCAGAGGCTCGTGAATTACCTGGTCCCCTCTTGCATTCCCAAATTCATCTGTTCACCCAGCACCTATGGTGTTCCAAGTCATAGGCACCACAAGAGCAAAGGCCACAGCAAGCCAGCCCCTCAGCCCTGCAGGGAGAAGGGACATACGAATCTCTGGACTGGAGCGGTGTGGCAGTATAGCTTCTTGGCACTGCCTAAGGAGTCCCCAAACCCAGAGGCCAACCTTCCCTGACCAGCAGTGGCCCTGCACACTGTCTTGGTGCCTTTGAACTGCCTTTAGCCACACATCTGCCTCTAGGAGACACAGGTCCAACGAATGGCCTTTTGACTACAGAGCCTATTTTCATAAACGTCCCTTGTTAACGAGCCTTGACACGCACGAAGCTGAGGTTTTGGGGAGGAAATCGCCCAGGGTCACGCAGCCCCTGCACAGTAGCCTATAGATTTGGAATGGGTCCTCTCCCTCCAACCCCTTTGCTTTTTCCAGCCTCACACGGAGTTCAGAACTGTGCCAGACACAGGGGGTGCAGGCTCTGAGGTAGAGGACTTCTAGCCCACTTATCAACATGGAGCAGAGGAAGAGAACTTTCAGAAAGCGGAAGGCAGAAAGAACTTTCAGAATGTAGAACAGCCTGGGAGAAGGGCCAGGGGTTAGGGGAGGAAACGTGCGTGGAATCTAGACTCAGTTGCGTAACCAGAACTAGGAAGACAGGTCTTGAAGACTAACTGCAGTTGCAAGAGGATTCTGAGGGGGCGAGGAGTGCAGCTCAGCGGTAGAACACACACTTAGAATGTGCCAAGCCCTGGATCCGATCCCTAGAGTTGCAATTAAAAAGAACACTCTAAGCCTCAGATTTCAACTCTTGGTCAGTTCATCTGGGCCCTGGGATCACACCTCCCGACCTCATGTACCATCTACCACCCACCACCCATCCACTCATTCGTGTCAAATATTAGGCTGGGTTTGGACCTCAGAGATCAATCAGATTTGGAGGAGTTCCCAGTCCAAAGAGATAAGCATATTAGGGAAACGAACTGTAATTAGCACTGGAACTGTTTCAAAAGAAAAAGAGACAAAGGGCATCGTTTCACATAGACAGCGTTAGCAAAAGCCTGGGAAAAAACCCTAAATATCCACCAGTAAAAAAGCATTAAAAATAATGAATTCTAGGTGCTGGAGCGGTGACTCAGCAGTTACAGCACTTACCTGGCATGTTCAGGGATGCAGGTTTGAACCCCAGCAACACATACACAACGCAGTGTCTAAGTAACAAAAGCCACATGAAAAACTAAATGAAAAATTGATTCTGGCTCTCTCTCACTGTCCCTCTCTCTTTAAAATAAAATGACTCACTGTTTTCCTCTCTCTCACTTTTCCCCTCTCTCTTAAAAAAAAAAATATGAATTCCAAACCTCATGGTGTGGAAATGCAAGCCCTTGGCATCCATCCCTCCTCCTCTTGTGAATCTTGCCTGCTGGGAGTAAAGAACTACAGGGACCATTTTTTTTATGTGTATGTGTGCTAGGAATTGAACCCTGGGGTGCTTTACCACTGAGCCACATCCCCAACCCTTTTAATTTTGAGCCAGGGTCTCACTAACTTACTTTGGGCCTTGCTTAGTTGCTGAGGCTGGTCTCTAACTTGTGATCCTCTTGCCTCAGCCTCCCGAGTTGCTGGGATTACAGAGGTGCACCACAGCACCCAGCTTCCAAGAACTTCTTGCAGCTAGGGCTTTGGCTCTTAAATTCTTTTCAAGAGGTAAACACTGAATCATTTGGAAAGCAGAAGAAGGGAAGGCAGGTGTCTCTCTGGAGCTTTGCTGGAGCTGGCGAGCACTGTCAAGAAGACACTGTAGGGCTTGCCTGGCAGGCACTAGGACCCAGGTTCAAACCCCAGCACCACGTAAAGGCCAGATTGAAAAATAAGTTGATTTTCTCTCTTTCTCTCCTCCCATCCCTCTCTCACTCTTATTTTTTTTTTAAGAGAGAAGGACAGTGAGAGAGAGAGAGAGAGAGAGAGAATCAACTTTATTTAGTTTTTCACGTGGCTTTTGTTGCTCCAAGACTTCACTGTGTACGTAGTGCTGGGGTTTGAACTCATGTACAGGCAAGCGCTGTAACTGCTGAGCCACCTCTCCAGCCCCTATCTCTTTTTCTTAAAAAAAAAAAAAAACGGACATTGGAGTTTTCTACAGCAACTATTCTGTCCCACACACACCAAGTTCACATCTGTCAGAGGCAAGTAGATCAACGATGGCAGCAAATTCCTTAAGTTGTGATTATAGCTATGACGATATATTCTGAAACATGACAGGGCATTTCCTGATTCCCTCATCAATCCCTCTTGGCTTGTGAGCCAGTTCAGAGGTGGTGCTCTTCTCACAGGGATTCCTGGTAAGCGCAGCCTAGCACCCTCTCACCCAAACCTTCCACTGATTTCTTTCTCTTTCTTTCTTTTTTTTAAAGAGAGAGGGACAGTGAGAGAGACAGAGAAAGAGAGAAACAACTTTATTTAGTTTTTCACATGGACTTTGTTGCTCCAACACTTAGTTGTGTACGTGGTGCTGGGGTTTGAACCCGGGTCCTCGTGCTTGCCAGGCAAGCACCGAAACCTCTGAGTCACTGCTCCAGCCCTTCCACTGATTTCTTTAACCACTTAATTCCTTATACTGAACCCCTTTTAGCTTCACTGGGATAGAAGGATATGTTTGTGCAACTGATTTCTGATCAACATACATCTGTACAATGAAGTCGTTTGTGATCATTAAAACGAATAAAGTCGCCAAGCGTGGTGGTCCACACCTGTAATCCCAGCTACACAAGAGGCTGAGGCAAGAGGATTGAACATCTGAGGCCAGCCTGGGCAACTTAGTAAGACACTGTCTCAACAGGGGCTGGGGATTTAGCAGTAGCGTAGCATGTACGCCACCTTGGGTTCAATACCCAGTACTGCAGAAAAAAATGAATAAAGTAGATCTACAGATAACACAATGTATTATAGTATAATCTCCAAGATGTATTAAGCTTACAAAGTCAGTGTGTACAATGTAGTTCTAATTCCTTAAGAAAATAAAGGGCTTATATGAAAATATGCTCATTGACGTATAGAAAATTCCCAAAAGGATGTGTAGGCTGCTAACAGTGAGTGACGGCTTCTGGAAAGGAAATGGAGATCTGGAATTTATTTGTTTCAATAAATTCTCTTTTGCCTTCTTTTTCTTTTAAAAAATACACTATATATATTTATTTTTCTTTTTTAAAAGAGAGAGCGAGAAAATCAATTTTTCTTTGGTTTTTCATGTGGCTTTCTTTGCTCTGAGACTTCATTGCGTATGTGGTGCTGGGATTTGAACTCATGTACTTGCACATGCCAGGCAAACGCTGTAACCGCTGAGCCACCACTCCAGCCCCCTATATATATATTTCTTTTTTCTTTCTTTCTTTCTTTTTTTTTTGGAAAGGGGGTACAGTGAGATCTTGAGAGAAAGAGACAAGCAATTTTTTATTTAGTTTTCATGTAACTTTCATTCCTCGGACACTTGGTTGTGTACGTGGTGCTGGGGTTTGAACTTGCGTACTCGTGCATGCCAAGCAAGTGCTGTAACCCCCAAGCCATCGTTCCAGCCCCCCCTAAATATATATTTCTTAAGGTGAAAAAACAAAGCAAAACTACTTTGAGGAAAGCATCTTCTTCAGCCATGTCCTTTCCCAGTGAGGCAAGGGGCTACCGAGGCTCTCTTACCACTGAAGGGGTTGTCTCCCCCGAAGAACTCATGGAACACCTTTTCAGGATTGCCGTGGAAGACGTAGCCAGTTGTCCATGGGGTCTGGGATCCAAACTCCAAAGGAATCCCACCTTTCAGGCCTTCTTCTCCGAACTTGTCATAGATGCCTCTCTTCACAGCTGTGGACAGGAGGACCTTGAGGAAGGGTGTGGCCTTGGGGGTTAAGAACACAGAGGGGCTGGGAGCTGGGAGGACATGGGAAGGAGATGGGACCAAACAGCCTTTTCCAAAATGCCTGCTGCCTGGAATTCCCTGGAATGATATCCTAGAATTTAGAGGTTACTTTTATTCTTGGGTGGGCCTATGACGTTCCTATATCCCAGAAGAGAGATGAGAAAAACAGATTTGCTGGGAGTTGCATAAGGATTAGAGAAAGAACTAAAAGACTAAGGATCAGGCCACAGACGTGAGGGTTGGCGTGACTCAGTCCTGACAGCTACTATCTTAGTGGGAGAAATTAGAATCCTAGAATCTTGAAATTTTAGAATCTAATTCGAAAGCCTCCAAACCCTGGAGCCTTGAAATCCTAGAGTTTGAGACTTTAAAAGTCCTCAAAACCCAGGCGTGGGGAAACCCTAGTGAACTCCTGGCCATCCTGCACTGTATCCACAATCAGCCTCCAGGACAAGCCCTCAGGAAGCTACCAGGACCCTGCCCTGTGCTGGGGCAGTGAATCACTCCTGCCCCAAGCTTCTGGCTTCCACAGGACAGAGACTTCCTGAAGACTCCTGGCCTGTCTCTGCCCCTCTATGCTCCTGCTTTCCTAGGGGTGATGGGGACCTAGCTCCTTAGCCAATCTGGGAAGGATAAATGGCAGCCCTGACCTTCTTCCCCTTGGCAGCCAGCACTTCCTCCTGCTCCTCTCCTTGGGGAAGGCTCTGTCTTTCAAGTGTTGGGGTTGGGGGAATGTCCCCTGCTCCTGCCCTACTCTGGCGACCCTGCCCACTATGTCTCCCACCTTGGCTTATAGCTTGAGTCTACTGAGAAAGGCAATTTTTTTTAAAGACAAAATCAACTTTATTTAATTTTTCATCTGGCCTTTGTTCCTCCAACACTTGAGCATGTGATGCTGGGGTTTGAACCCGGGTCCTAGTGCATGCCCAGCAAGTGCTCCAACCGCTGAGCCACTGCTCCAGCCCAGAGAAGGCAATTCTTTACTCTATGTTCTCTCAGTTTGTTTATATGCTGGGCAGGGAGGACCGACTCTTATTCTCTACTGGACCCCTTAGAAAACTCATCAGTCTGGGGACTTAGGGAATGATCCTGATGGAGTGGACAACAGAAGTCTCCTGGAGCAACTCCTCAGCCCAGCCCCGCAGTCACTCACGGTCGCTCAGCACATCGTAGGCCTCTGCTATTTGCCTGAATGTCTCTGGTGCTTTAGGATCATTTGATTTTAGTGGGTGGTTCTTGAGAGCAAGTTTCCGGTACCTGGAGGAGGGAAAGTGAACTTGAGTCCTAATGGCTGACCTGTTCCTGAGGGGCAGATCAGGTTCCAGGTTAGGAATCAGGGATGACTTCCCAGGCTGTGGTGGCCACGGAGGTGCACTGCTCAGACCTCCTTGAAGAGGACTGAAAGAGACACACAGGGTTTGTGGAAGGAGAAGATAAGGTGTGGGAAAGGCCTGTAGAGAGAGCCACTCTGTTCCTGTCAGCTCCTGGGGCTCTCCTGCCTCTGTGCTCATTGCTCCTGCTTCTCAGTCTCAGGACACGCACTGTCAGTGTCCCAGGAGGGAAGAGAAGCATGGACTGGGTGATCTGAGAGAGCTTAATCAAGGGACCATTCACCAAGGTACAGGCAGCAGGAAGAAGATGAGCGACAGCAGTTCCCAGCGGTGAGGAACCCTGGGGCGCTGACCATTGCTACACCCACAGAAGTGAGGGGAGGGTGCAGTTACAGAAATCTAGAAGGAGTGGACAGGGCCCCTGGCAGGAGTCAGGACCTTCAGTTAGGGGACCAGGCAGCCTGAAGAGACCCCATAGGAAGGGAGCTCGGGACTGAACTGCTCGAGGCTGCAACCTCACTCACCTCTGTCCCAGTCCCCTCACTTGTTCCCCTTTAAGCAGGATCATCAGGCAGCCAAGGGCAAGAAAGCCTGTTCATGCACTCAGAGCACAGAGCAAGAGCAGGGCAGGAAGGGTGCAGAGGAGTCTTCAGGGGAAAACGGAAGATGTCAGCACAGACTCCCAATTTGCTCAGTCCCTGTTTGACCCCACTAGGCCCCTGCTGGGTCCAAGTGCACCTTCCCTTCTCCTGCCACACTTTCCATGTGGGCGTGCCCAGGTTCAGTGGTTTCTCTTCCAGGGCAAGCCCTTCTCTCCCAGGGTTGGCGCATCTCAAGCCAGCCCACCTCCCTGAGCCCCGGATTCTATATGCAACCACCTGCTTGCTGCCTCCTCTCCAAGATCCCCCAGGCACCTCAAACTCAACGAGCCCGCCTGTGAGCACATTTCAGTGCCTCCCAGGCATAGCAGCCAGAAATCTGAGCATCATCTGTAACTCCAGCTTCTTTGCTCCCTCCCCGCTACTCCCATCAGTTACCAAGTCATATCAGTTGTTCCTTCTAAATGTTCCCCTCCTGCCTCTTCATCCGTGTAACTATTTCAGAACCATGTCTCCAGGAGTCCCCCTCGTCCCCCTCTCCGGTGCCATTCACTTCGTGTGCTGCTGATGGACTGGTAAGAGCTCTCTCCCCCTCGCTCTGCCTGCCTGGCTCTTGCTTCTAAAGTACTGTGACCACATCACTCTCCTGCTTGGGGTCATCTTATTTTCAGCAGACAACCCAAATCTCTCCTTTAAAATCCAAGCCCTCACTTCTCTGCAGTAACCTCACTGTCGTTCACCTGATTTCCTGAGTGGGAGAGAAAGTGATGTCACGGCACAGTGACGCTGAGCAGGTTGATAGCTGGGTGATTATGAATCCTAGTGCTGCTTCTCTCCTTCCCTCCCTCCCTCCCTTCTTCGTTGGTACTAGAGATGGAACTCAGGCGTGCTCACTCTCTGAGTTTCATCCCCAGGGCCCCCCTACCGCCCCTTTTCTTAATTTTATTTTGGGACAGTCTTGCTCACTTGCAGTCTGGCCTCCAATTTGCCATCCTCTCACCTCAGACCCCTGAGTAGCCAGGATTACAGGTGTGCGTCACCATACCCGGTTAAAAATGAACACATTCCTTTTTTTTTTCCCTTCAGTGCTGGGGATCATACCCAGGGCCCTTCTACCAATGAACCATACCGTCCCCAGCCTTGCTTTTCTTCATAATATAAGCTTAGTGGGTGGGTTTTGTGTGTGTGTGTGTGTGTGTGTGTGTGGTCAAAATCAAAGCACTCCCATGGGAGAGTGTCACACACAGGACTCATGTCTTAAAAGTTGTTGCAGGGGCTGGAGAGTGGCTCAGCGTTTGCCTGGCATGTGTGAGGACCCAGGTTCAAACCCCAGCACCACATACACAACTAAGTGTCCGAAAAACAAAACCCAGATGAAAAAATGAATAAAGTTGATTCTCTCTTTCTAACTCTCTCTTTAAAAAAAAGTTGTTGCACAGAAAAAGAGTTAAGGACTGCTACTTAAAATACAGATGATTCTTTTAATCAGTCTGTATGAGAATTGAACCCAATGTGCTCTACCAATGAGCTATGACCCCAGGCCTTTTTATTTTTATTTGACATTTTGAGACAGGGTCTTGCTAAATTTCCAAGGCTGGGCTCGAACTTGGGATCCTCCCACCTCAGCCTCCCATGGAATCATTCGTTTTTTTGTGTGTGTGTTTTTTTTAAGAGAGAGAGAAAAAGAGAACCAATTTTTTCAGTTTTTCATGTGGCTTTTGTTGGTCCAACGCTTCGTTGTGTACTTGGTGCTGGGGTTCAAACCTGCATCCTCACACATGCCAGGCAAGCACCATAACTGCCAAGCCACTGCTCTAGCCTGGAGGACCTGGATCCAGACCTTGGTCTTACTATGACTAGGTTGTGCTCATCTTTCTGCACTGTTCTCCCTCTTGGTAGCCTTCTCCCTAATGGGTTCCACTGGCCAATGAGCTGTGGGTGACATCATTCACGGCACTGAATTTTCCCTACTTGTCATGAGTTTGTCTTGTTTCTTCAAATACACTGTAGACTCTACTTACTCAACTGGGATCCCCTACAGAATCTGACCCAGGGATAAGGCCATGAATGGCAGTTCTAGAAGGGATGGTCTGACCACAGACTCTGCCTTGGAATAATAATGGCATTTGCCTCTCAAGGTCATTGTGCGGATTCAATGAAATAACAATTGAAAGAGTCTCACAAGTGCAACCACACATTCAGTAAATGCAGCTATTATGCTATCCAACCTGCATCAAGTTGTATTCGACTTGTCCTTTTCTTTGCCTTCCAATGACCCAACTAACTGTCAAGTTCATTCCCTCCCTTCTCTGCAGCCCACCTAAGAGGCTTAGTCCTTCCTCAAGCCTTGACTTGTGTCTTCATGAACATGGCAGCATCTTAAGAGATCTTTTCTCCTTCCGGCGTAAGCTTCCCCAGCACCATGTATTTGCTTTTTTGTTACAGTCATCATAGTTGTGGTGACTTAATCCATATATGTGTTCACCAACAAAATAATGCTGCATTGGGAGAAGGGGACATGTCTGTACGACTCACAGATCTCTATGCTGCTCTTCAGGATAAAGTTCAAATAGCTCCTTTGTCCCCATTTCATTGCTAGAAAAGCTAAAGCACCCAGGAGAGGAGACTTGGCATGGAGAAGGAGATGGGCTGGGAACTAACTAGGAAACTAAGATGTGCAAATTTGCAGCCTGTGCCTTTGACCAGCCCCAAGTCAGGATAAGGATATGCAAGAGAAGGAGCAAGGTTCCTCTTGCCTGCTAAGCTGGGCAGGAAAGCTGGGCTTGGAAGGGATGAGGCTGTGGCTGCCTGCAGGGCCCTCAGGCCTGGCTCCAACTTACGCCTTCTTGATCTGGGAATCCTCTGAATTGCGAGTGATACGGAGCACAGCGTAATAATCCTGACCCATGGCAGGCAGCGGTGAGTCCCGGTAGTCCTCAAGCTCCAGCAAGGCTGTTAGTCTGCATTCCTTGGTTGCTCCTGACAACTGCCCAGGGGCACTCTGGGACTTGTAGTCCTTCCTTCTTAAACAAACTACTTTGTTTGCTTGGCTCTCAAAGAAAATGAATGAAAGGGCTGGGAGAACTGGGGCTGGTTCTGTGACCCCCGTCTCTCAGCTCACAGACCGAAGTATTATGAAACGCTATTTTGTTCCACTCTATTTTTATTTATTTTTTAAAATTTACTTTTTATTGGTGCGTTACAGATTTACATATTGATGGGATTAGTTGCCGCATATTCCTAGATGCACACAATTCAGCAATACAATTTATTCAATATCCTCCCCCCACACCCCTCTACCTCCCTTCTCCTGTCCCTTGATCCCCTGCCTTTCTTCTGGGTCCTATATTGTTCCTAAAAAACCCAAATACAGTGACATAATTCTTATACCTATGAAGAACATTAAAACTATTCTATTTTTATTTTTAGGGAGATAATCAAACAAGGTAATACTTCTACCACCTTTTTTTTTTTAAAAACAATTTTAGTTTTTCATCTGGCCTTTATTTCTCAGACACTCAGTTGTATATGTGGTGCTGGGGTTCAAACCTACATTCTGGCGCAAGCCTAGCAAACGCTACAACCGCGAAGCCACTGCTCCAGCCCATGACTTCCACCACTTTAAAGTTTTCAGAACAAATGCATTTGGCTGATAATTTAGAAATACATTTTTTACTTTAGAATAGTTTTATATTTTCAGAGAAGTTGTAAAGATAGTAGAGAGAGTTCCTATATATCCATACACCTTCCATTGTTTCCCCTATTAACATCCTTTTTTTTTTGATAGAGAGGGAGAATTAATTTTATTCATTTTTTCATCTGTTTTCTTTCCCCCAACACTTAATTGTGCATGTGGTGCTAGGGTTCAAACCTGGGTCCTTGTGCATGCTAGGCAAGTGCTCTATCACTGAGCCACCTTTTCAGTCCCTCCCCTATTAATTTCTTACATTAGCATGGTACATTTGTGACAAATAATGACCAATATTAATACATTATTATTGACTACAAGTTCATACTTTATTGAGGTTTCCCAGTTGTTTTTTTGTTTTTTAAGAAAGAGGGGACAGTGAGAGAAAGAGTGAAAGAGAGAAGCAATCTTTATTTAGTTTTTCATGTGTGACTTTCATTCCTCAGACACTTCATTGTGTACATGGTGCTGGGATTTGAACTCTTGTACTCGCGCATGCCAGGCAAGAGCTGTAACTGCCAAGCCACTGCTCCAGCCAAGGTTTCCCAGTTCTAAACCTAATATTTTTCAAGATTCTGTCCACGACACCACATTTAGTTGTTGTATTATTCCATTTGCTGTTGCTATAACAAAATACCTGAGGCTCGATAATTTATAAAGAAAAGAAGTTTATTTAGCTCACAGTTCTGGAGGCTGAAAGGACCAAAAAACACTGTGCTGGCTTAGGCTTCAGGCAAGGAACCCATAGCTGCATCACATCATGGCAGGTGGCAGGCATCATTGTGGGAGTACATGTGAGACAGAGACTCACAGTGAAACAGGAAGTCAGACAGTAGAAAGTGTTAACCATTTTATGATGACTTACACAGGAACTAACCAGGGTCCCACAATAATCCCTCCCCAAAGCAGTGCCAATCATCTCCCACCAGGCTCCACCTCTTAAAAAGTTTCCACAATGGGGCTGGAGCGGTGGCTCAGCGGTTTCAGCGCTTGCCTGGCAAGCACGAGGACCTGGGTTCAAGCCCCAGCACCACGTACACAACTAAGTGTTAGAGCAACTAAAGCCATGTGAAAAACTAAATAAAGTCTTTTCTCTCTTTAAAAAAAAAAGTTTCCACAATGGCATCACACTGGAACCAAGTGTACAACACATGAACCTTTGGGGATCAACCACACCCAGACCATAAGAGTCATCATGTCTCTTCAGGGTCCTCCTGGGAGACAGTTTCTTAGATTCTTCATGCTTTTGATGACCATGACAGGCTAAGGAGTACTGGTCAGATCGATGATCCTCAACTGGGATTTATTTAATGATTGTGTTATAATTGGATTTGGCTTACAGGGGTTCAAGGAGGGGGATGACGGAGGTGAAGTACCATCTTTATCCCAGCATATCAAAGGAACACCAACATGACACCACAGGTGATGTAAACCTCGGTCACCTGGCTGAAGCAGTGTTTGTCACTTCCTGTCCCCCGTGTTGTATTGCAGTCTTTGGAAGGGAGTCACCCTGTTAGGTAGTCACGAGCAATGAGCAGTGAATTGCATGGCAAGGTCACAGGTTTACCTTAAATTACTCTTTAAATTTTCTTTAAATTATTGCCAAGGGAGATGAGTAAATAATTTGTAGCAGATAATCTGTAGAAAAATATTGGTACCAAACCTTGAGGATAAACAAGAAGTAAAGGAGACAATGGGGGTGGGGGCCTCAAGGAAGCAGGATGTATGGCGCTAACTCTTGACCAGGCCCGCTGAGGTTGGTGGGAAGCTAGGATTATGGCTGTAGATGTCTCCATTTGGGAAGAAGAGACTGCTTCAGAAGCGCAGGCGCAGTGAGGTAACTTCTGCCTACTGACCCCAGTGCTCACATTAACGTGGGACTGAGTTGTAGATGAAGCCCTCCTGCTTAGGATGGCCCCCGTGACAGCCAACTCCACCACCTGGGGTTGGAGTGGGGCTCAGCCGGCAGGCACCAGGATGTGAGTTCAAACCCCAGCACATACACAGTGGAGTGTTGGAGCAGCGAAAGCCACATGAAAGTCTAAAATAGTAAAATTGATTCTCTCTCTCTCTCTCACTGTCCCTCTCTCTCTTTGAAAAACAAACAAAACTAAAACCAGATGGAAAAAATAAATAAAATTGATTCTTTGTCTCTCATTCTTTCTCTTTTTTATTTATTTTTTTATTTAGAGAGCGAGAGAGGGAGAGAGAGCGCATGCCATGTAAGTGCTCCAACCAATGAGCCACTATTCCACCCCCTCTGGATCTTTTTCTTTCTTTTTTCTTTTTTTTTTTTTTAAGAGGGAGAGAGTGAAAGAAAGAAATAGAGAATCAATTTTATTTGTTTTTCCATCTGGGCTTTGTTTCTCAGATGCTTAGTTGTGTATGAGGTGCTGGGGTTTGAACCCCGGTCCTTGCACATGCCAGGCAAGTGTTCCAACCACTGAACCACCGCTCCAGCCCCTGGCTCTACATTTTTTTTTTTTTAAAAGGTTGGAGCGGTGGCTCAGCGGTTTCAGCACTTGCCTGGCATGCACAAGGCACGGGTTCAAACCCCAGCACCACGTATGCACCGAAGTGGAACAACGAAAACTAGATGAAAAATTAAATAAAACCGATTCTCTCTCTCACTGTCCCTCTCTCTTTTTAAGAAACCAACCAACCAACCAACCAAACAAAAAACCCACCTCCGCCACCTGATGTGAAGGAGGAGTTGAACACGTGATTGGCGAGGGCTGCAGGAGGGCCTGGTTCTTCTGTGAACACCGCACAGGGGTGCATTTGGAGGCAGCCTTGTCCCTTTCTGCTAGGAGATGGCCCCCTCTCTTGGTGCTCTCTGCTTGAGCCTTCCTTTGCTTTTCCTTTACTTTCCCCTTCTTCCTGACTCTCGGTGTCTGCCTTGAAATTTTCTTTCATCCTCGGAACACAAGGAAGGAGGTTTGCAGCTTCAGCTCCCGCGTTCTGGTGACAGCTGTGCAATCCACCCTTCCAGGAGGCGGTGAAGTTCCACGTGGCAGAAGGCTGCAGAGCCCTGTTTTCCACACCCCACATCCAGTCAGCCAGGCCTGTTCCGCCTCCCCAGCTTCTCTCCTGCTCAGCTCTGCTCTTACTTCTACGGTCATGGCCACGCTCTTGCTTCATTTTTCAGCAAAACCACCACAGCTTCTGCACCACCTGCCTGCCTTGTCTCCCCCGCATGGCCCAGAGTGAAGCTGCTTCCCTGGCACGCAGGCCCTCTGTGATCTGGTGTGCCACTTTCCACTCGGTCTCTCACCTCTACTCTATATGCACCACTGGGCCGCACCCTCAGTCCTTTTTTTTTTTTTTTAATCTTTTTATTTTGAGACAAGGCCTTGCTTAGTTGCTGAGGCCGGCTTTGAACTTGTGATCTGCCTGCCTCAGCCTCCCTGAGCTGCTGCGATTGCAGGCGTGCACCACCATGCCCAGTTTGTATTACAATTTTTATAGGAAAAGCATCGTGTATGACCTATTTTTACAGGGAGTGCATCATTCTGTTGATGAACATTTGGGTCTTGCATCAGCTTTGTAAGGTAATGCCAGTCTTCAGCTGTGGTTTTTGTTCTTGTTCATTTGCTTGTTTTACAGTGCTAGGTAGGGATCAAGCGCAGGTGTGCCAGGCAAGCACTACCGTACCACGGAGCTACATTCCCCAGTCATTTTTATTTTTTATTTTGAGATGGAGGCTGGTTAGGTGCTGAGACTGGCCTCACACTTGCAATCCTCCTTCCACAACCTCCTAAACTGCTAGGATTATAGGCGTGCACCACCACACCCAACTCTGAAGTGGTTGTTCTAATTTACACTGGGAATTGCAGCGGGTGAGAATTCCTTCTGTCCCACCTCCTCGCTGACTTTTTCTTTTCTTTTTTTTTTTTAAGAAAGAAGGACAGAGAGAGAGAATCACTTTTTATTGAGTTTCTCACATGGCCTTAGTTGCTCCAACATTTAGTTGTGTACGTGGGTTGCTGGGGTTTGAACCCGTGCACTCGCACATGCTGGGCAAGCGCCGTAACCACCGAGCCACCGCTCCAGCCCCTCACTGACTCCTGATGACAAGTTTTCAAATACTTGCATTGTAGAAGATGTAGAAAGGCACCTCACTCTGGATTTAATTGGCATCTTTGATGAGCATCTTTTCATATTTGTTACCACTTGTTTTCCTCACTGTGGAATGTCTGCCTGCTTCTGTTCATTTTTCTTCCTCTTCTTTTTCAGGTCTGGGGATCGAACTCGGGGCCTTGTGCGTGCGAGGCAAGCGCTCCGCCGCTGAGCTAAATCCCCAACCCCTTTTGTTCATTTTTCTATTGAGCTACCTTTTTTTGTTTTTACTATTGATTTGTAGCTTTTTAAAAATGTTCTGAAAAGAAAATTATGTGTTGAGAATATGAAATACGTAACATTTCTTCAATTTGGAGCTGGTCTTTTGACCTTTTTAAATAACAAGGTCTAGGGGCTGGAGCGGTGGCTCGGTGGATTGGTAGTAATGGCACTTGCCTGGTATGCGCGAGTGCACAAGTTCAAACCCCAGCACCACGTTCGCAAGGAAGTGTCAGAGCAACGAAAGCCACATGGAAAACTAAATAAAATTGGTTCTCTCTGTCCCTATCTCTTTAAGCACATAAAAATAAAAAAATAAATAATAAGGTGAAAGTTACAAACCTTTTCCTTTTTGATTTTGTTTTTTGTATGTGGTTTCTATGGTTTGGATCTGGAATGTCCCCCACAGGCTCACGTGGTGAAGGGTTGGCCCCAGTGCAGCAATGGCCAGAGATGGGGCCTTTAGGAAGGGATTTGGTCTCAACGGCTCTGACTTCATCAGTGGTTAATCACTGAGGATTCATAATTCGATGGCCGGGAGGTGATGCAAACTGTAGGAGGTGGGGCCTGCTTGGAGGAAGTAGGTCACCAGAGCTTATTCTTGAAGGGTACATCTTGTCCCCAGCCCCTTCCTCTCTCCACTTCCTGGCTGCCAGAAGACAAGCAGCTTTCCTCTGCCCTGCCCTTTCCACCAAGATGTTCTACCTCTCCTCAAACCCAAAGCAATGAAGTCCGTCAACTGCAGAGTGAAACCTCTGAACCAGGAGCCAAAATCTTTCCTCCTTTAAGTTGTTTTTCTCCGGTATTTTGTCACAGCAATGAAAAACTGACCCATTAGTTTAAGAAATAGTTGCGGTCACAAAGCTCATCACCTGTTTCTCCCTTGAATCTTTAATCCATACAGAACTTATTTGCCTCTAGCATAAGTGAGGTTATTATTTTTTGCTTTTTATTTTTATTTTTGCAATGTGGGGATTAAACCCAGGGCCTCACACATGTTAGGCAAGTGCTGTACTCTGAGCTGATATCCCCAGCCCCACCTTTTTCTTTTTTTTTCTTCTGCTTCTTTCTAGTATTAGGGATGGAACCCAGGGGTGCTTAACCACTGAGCTTCATCCCCTGATCTTTTTAATTTTTTTAAAATATTGAAACAGGGTCTTGCTAAGTTGCTTAGGGCCTTACTAAGTTGCTGAGGCTGACCTTGAATTTGTGATCCTCTGCCTCAGCCTCTTGTGTCACTGAGATTACAACATGCACCACCACACCAGACTTCCACCTTTCTCCTCTCTTTCTTTCTTTCTTATTTTTTTTAAGAGAGAGGGACAGTGAGAGAGAGAGAATCAATTTTATTTAGTTTTTCATGTGGCCTTCATTGTGTACGTGGTGTTAGGGTTCAAATTAGCATCCTTGTGCATGCCAGGCAAACGCCATGACCCCCCACCCTCACCATTTTTTCTTTTTTCTTTTTTTTTTTTAAGAGAGAAGGACAGTGAGAGAGAGAGTGAGAGACAGAGAGAATCAATTTTTATTGAGTTTTTCACATGACTTTTGTTGCTCTGACACTTAGTTGTGTACCTGGTGTTGGGGTTTGAACCCGTGTACTTGCGCATGCTGGGCAAGCGCCGTAACCGCTGAGCCTCCGCTCCAGCCCCTCACCATTTTTTCTTAAGAAAGGGAATTTCACTTTTTTCTTAAGAAATGGAATTGCCGGACTGGAGCAGTGGCTCAGCGGTTACGGCGCTTGCCCAGCATATGCAAGTACACGGGTTCAAACCCCAGCCCCCACATACACAACGAAGACTCAGCAACGAAAGCCATGTGAAAAACTCAATAAAAATTTGATTCTCTCTCTCTCTCTCACTGTCCCTCTCTAAAAAAAATTATTACTTAGCTATAGTTGCCAATTTGTAAAATGAAAATATGGAATTATCCTTTTTATTTTTACTTTTTTCATTTGCAAGCTTTCTTGTGGATTTTAATTTGCACTTATTTGATTCCTGATGAGGCAGAGCATCTTTTCATGTCTTTTTTTTTTTTTTAAAGAGAGAGGGACAGTGAGAGAGAGAGAGAGAGAGAATCAATTTTATTTTTTCATCTGGGTCTTGTTTTTCTGACACTTAGTTGTGTATGCGGTGCTGGGGTTTGAACCTGGGTCCTTATGCATGCCACGCAAGCGTGATACCACTGAGCCACTGCTCCAGCCTTGGGTCTTAATTTTTAATAATCTTTTTTTTTTCTGGTAATGAAATAAACATGAAGGGGCTGGAGCAGTGGCTCAGTGGTATCACACTTTCCTGGCATGCGTGAGGACCCGGTTTTGAACCCCAGCACCACATACACAATTAAGTGTCTGAGCAATGAAAACCAGATGAAAAACTAAAGTGGACTCTCTCTCTTTCTATTTCTCTCTTTCACTCTCCCTCTTTAAAGAAAAAATTAACAGTGGTAGAGCGCTTGCCTAGCACGCGCAAGGTCCCGGGTTTGGTCCTCAGCCCTGAAAAAAAAATTAAGACCCAGAGGATTGGGGGAAGGCCTTTCTCAGCCTAAGCCTGCCTGAGGGGAAGAGGGAGACGCCACCTGAGTGACAACAATATGTGCAGAGTCCAGGGTAAACAAATGCGAAGAGGCCAGCCTGGCAGACTAGTTCCTCACAGAGGTATTCAACAAATACATGAATACACTGAGGATTGAGAGCCAGGTTTCTCACTGTTGGAGAAAAGAGGTACATATGAATAAGGCTAGAATAAATCCTGTGGAGTTTAACCGCAATTGGAGATACCAGCATGAGCTCATGGTTTTTACTATTTTTACTGATCATTCAACTCTTCACACATAGACACAATGACAGATGTAGAAATAGAGGCATATATGTGTACTGTCCCTGATAAGACCTGGAGGTGACACACTGGTAACAGAGCACACTAATGCCCCAATCTTAGTTTCTGAACACCATGCTCCACTAGAGGAAAGAGGGCAACTTGGACCAATGACTGATGCCAGGGCCAGGGCCAGGAAGTGATGAGGTGAGGCTGGAACATTGTGTGGTTCTTCAAGATATGGAAGTGCTCAAAAAAAAAAAAAAATGATGGAAGCATGTGAAAGGCTTGAAGAAGCTCTCACTGGCCAAACTGGGACAATACAAACGTAAAAAAAAAAATAGCAATAATGGATTATAGTTGAATAGTGCATACTGATGTATCTGTGAACGAATGAACACTAGAGTGAATGAATGAATGGAGGAGCTGGGCTGGAGGTGCACATCTATAATCCCAGCAGTTCAAGAGGCTGAGGCAGGAGAATTGCAAGTTTAAACCCAGCCTCAGAAACTTTGTGAGGCTCTAAGCAACTTAACGAGACTCTGTCTCAAAATAAAAAATAAAAAGGGCTGGAGATGTGGCTCAGTGGCTAAGTGCCTCTGGGTTCAATCCCCAGTATCAAAAAGAAAGAAACTTGGGTTGGGGATTTAGCTCAGTGGCAGAGCACTTGCCTAGCATGCACAAGGCCCCGAGTTCAATCCTCAGCCCTGAAAAAAAGAAAGAAAGAAACTCAATAGCAAAGATATGAATCTCTTAAGGGGATAGAGTCCAAATGAGTGCAGGTGCTGAGACTACAGGGCCCTCATGAAACTCAGCGAGGTTAAGCCCAAGATCCAGCTCAATCAACCTGCCTACATCACCTACCCTAGCTTGAGAAATGTACTTATGCCCCAAATTGCCAAGGTCTCAGGATTTGCCCAGCAAGGGTTAAAGCAAGGCTCAAATCAAGGCCCAGTCCCAGGTTGCAGATGCATCTCTAGTTCAGACTTCCAAAGGGGCCTAGGCCATGAAGGTCCATAGAAACTATTTCAAAAGAAAAAGTAAAATAAAATAATATTTAAAATAATTTACATAGAGACTTGTTAAAAAAGAAAGAAAGAAATCTGTACCTATTCTGAGGACTGTGTCTGGCACGGAGGATGTCCTTGAGAGCAGAGGTTTTCAGGCCTGCAAGAGAGAGGTACTTCCCACCAGAAGTCACAAGGGGGCACCTGAAAGCCAAGAAACAAGATCCTGCCCCGGATTTCACTGGGCCTGTGCTGCCACAGATGGATGGGAGAGAGCTATCTTGTTTGTTTTTTGTTTTGTTTTGTTTTCCCCAGAACATATTCCTCAATCCTAAAAAACAATACCTAGCTGAAACTGGGATCATTCCATTCGCAGTACACAAGGCTATGGATCACCTGGGAGCTGGCCTCTGCTCTTTGTTAGGTTCTAGATCTCAGAGCAGCTGTTCAAGGGTCACTACATCTCTCAAAACCAGGATATCAATTCTGGCGACCTATGAAAAGGGGACCATAAATGTGACAGCAGTGTAGATAAGTAAGCTCTTAAGTGGGAACTCCTCAGCCTTGCTGTGTGAATTCATATCTGCCCTCATCCTGGTTTTTTTTAAAGAGAAGGATGGTGAAAGAGAGAGACAGAATCAATTTTTATTGAGTTTTTCACATGGTTTTCGTTGCTCTGACAGTTGTGTACGTGGGTGCTGGGGTTTGAACCCGTGTACTTGGGGATGCCAGGCAAGCGCCGTAACCATAGAGCCACTGATCCAGGCCCCTGGTTTTTCTTTTTTGACTGGGAATTGAACCCAAGGGTGCTTTACCACTGGCCTTCATCCCTAGTCCTATTTTCATTTTTTATTTTGAGACAGGTCTCACTAAGTTGCTGAGAGTGTTTCAAGTTGGTAAGGCTGGCCTCAAACTTGAGATTCTTCTGCCTCAGCCTCCTGAGTTGCTGGGATTACAGGCATGTGCCATCATGCTCAGCTTATTCTGTCACAAAACTCTAGAATATGCCCCTTCTGGTCTACCTGATCCTATCAAAAATCACTCCTTAAAGTGAAACTGCTCTAGGGGCTGGCATGATGGCTCAGCGGTTGGGAACACATGCCTGGCAAGCTTGAGAATCCCACTGGTGATGATGGGGAAACAAAGGCCAGATGAAAAAATAAATAAAAAATGGATTCTCTCTTCCTCTCCCTCTCTCTCTTTTAAAAAAAAATGTTATACTGGTGCTGGACAAACTGGACAGCCATATGCAGACAACTGAAATTAGATCCTTCTCTCTCACCCTGCACAAAAATCAAATGGAAATGGATCAAAGAACTAGGAATTAAACCAGCAACTATACAATTGCTAGAAGAAAAAATAGGATCAACACTCCACAACATCAGTGTAGGCACCTCCTTCCTTAACAAGACTCCCATAGCTTAAGAATTAAAGAAGCCAACAACTTTAAACTTACTAGAAAAAGAAGTAGGGTCATCACTATACCATATAGGAGTCAGCAGCTACTTCCTTAACAAAACTCCCATGGCTCAAGCTGTAAAATCAAGAATAAATGAATGGGATGCAATGAAACTAAAAAGTTTCTACACAGCCAAAGATCTAGTCAAAAGCATCAAGAGAGAACCTACAGAATGGGAGAAAACCTTTGCCTGCTACACCTCCAACAGAGGGCTAATATCCAGAATATACAGGAAACTAAAGAAACTAAAGTCCAAACTCACAAATAATCCAATCAATAAATGGGCTAAAGAACTCAAAAGGAACTTCTCTCCAGTGGAAGTCCAGAAAACCCATAAATATATGAGAAAATGCTCTACATCATTAGCTATAAGAGAAATGCAAATCAAAACCTCAATAAGATACCACCTCACGGGCTGGAGTGGTGGCTCAGCGGTTTCGGCGCTTGCCTGGCAAGCACGAGGACCCGGGTTCAAACCCCAGCACCACGTACACAACTAGTGTTAGAGCAACTAAGGCCATGTGAAAAACTAAAAAATGTTGTTTCTCTCTTTCTCTCTCTCACTGTCCCTCTCTCTTTAAAAAAAAAAAAATACCACCTCACTTCTGTTAGAGTGGCAAAAATGAAGAATACAAACAACAACAGATGCTGGAGGGGCTGTGGGAAAAGAGGAACACTACAACACTGCTGGTGGGACTGCAAACTGGTTCAGCCACTATGGAAAGCAGTGTGGAGAATCCTCAAAAAATTAAGGATGGAACCACCTTATGACCCAGCTATCCCACTCCTGGGTATTTTCCCAAAAGAGTTAGAATCAGCATATTATAGTGATGTGGCTTCCTCAATGTTTATAGCAGCTCAATTTACTATAGCTAGATTA